>JAUZNC010052101.1:0-15076 GCA_034780395.1 Vannuccia rotundouncinata | reverse complement strand
CACAACTACAATAAGCTAGTTTAGTATTGCTCCTGAATTATCGCTTTTGCTATTCCAAGTATGTATTGTATTTAGGGCGCGGGCCGATTTGGCCCCCCCCCCGGTTTTTGAGTGCGTCTTTTAGCCCGGGTATGATAGGGTTAAAGCATTTGCAATGTTATTTAATGTCTACGTTTATTTTTTGAATATTAATGCATTTAAAAAAATCTTTGATCACATAAATATGACTCATGATTGAAGGAAGATCTGATTTGATCAAGAATAGCTTTATGATTATGAAAAGTTAATCTCAAATACATTTAATAAATTATAATATATGGTCCGAAAAACGTTAACAAGTATTCTACAAAAGTTTACAAGAAGAAAATCTATTGTAATTTTTTCATTTTTTGAAAAATATTGAAAACTTATCCATAGATTATAAAATAAAAAATCCATAAAATATATTAGAAATTCTTAACAGATCACAGAAATATTCATTGACAATAATAAATGGGAATAAATGAATTATCGCAAATTATGGTATGGTGCTTAAGAAAAATTACTTTCACTTATTGGAAAAGCATTTTTCTTTACTCGGAAATCTATTTTTACTTCGCAAGCATCTCTTTTGTAAAGAAAAGGAACGCTTTTCTAATTTGGGGAAAATAATCATAATTCGAAAGTTTTGCTTTTTATCATATTTTTAATCGATATGTAAATATCTTTACGGGACAATTCTGTTTTAAATTTTTAAAAACTAATTTCTAAATATACAGTTCATAATTCAATTTAAAATTGAATATTTTTGACTCAGAAAGGAATTGAAGAAGAAATTACATAAATTTTGATGCTAATGGCCGCAATTTTATTTATCGTTTAATGTTCATTACAAATTGAAGTTATCTTTTTGAGAAAAAGTGTACCAATCGCTTTAAATCAAAGCATTTTTAAAATCAATTCTTAAACATCGAATTCAACTTACACGAAAATAGCTGTATGAATCCCGAGGAAGTTTTCGAGCCTTCGATGTTCTTCACGTTGGCCGTCATGATTCGCACACCGGGTCGATAGTGGAGATCCAAATTTAAAATCACCTGCAAACTAGCGAACAACCTGCGGAGAAGATAACTAGATATTTCTTTTGCTATTTTAGTGATAATTTCACCTTGTTATGATTAGCAAGAAATCTCCAAACTAACCTTTGTATTTAGCGCTCAATTTTCATTGGCTGATGAGTTTTCCTTACCCTGGAGATAACTTGCAACAGATTTGTGGATTGAGATGATTGATATCGATACAAATACAATTTTTATTTACTAAAAATTCCGATTAATATGGTTAAGCCTTTGGAATTATTTGAATTCATATGCTATTTGATATTAGTATACATAAAAAGACTATTAAATTCATTTTCTGGATTTAAATAAAACATTTCATAAATCAATTTTAGATAGGGATAGTTAGTGATAGTTGCCTTGGTATAAGTTAGAATACATATTTTATTATATATTACATTCACTGACAAATTGCTATATCTATAGTGAGCGCACCACTCCGTGTTAATTCAAATCCCGAAAATCAAATCAAAGAGCAATACATTTCCTGAAAACTTATTTTGGTACTTTTTTCTCACAGCTTTGTTTAAACAATTTTTATAAAATAATTGCATACAGGACTGATGGATGTAGATTGTGACGCTATTTAATAAATAATGTTTGTTAATAATAATAATATATGTTACATATTTAGAGAAAAAAAATAAAAATTTAGATTTTTAATATTTTAAAAATTGTTTTATTTTGATTTATTAACTATTTTCAGCCTTATTTTCTTAGAGTATTAATATCAAAATTATCCATAAAAGGTCAATTCAACATATTATGTTATAGTTAATGAATGGTTTAGAGGTCATTAAAAAATATAACATAGGCCCTCGGTTTATATTTTTTTAATGACCGATTTTCTTAATAAAAAATATAAACCCCAACGACGACATGGAAAATTCAAAATTTAAATAATTCTAATATCTATCAATAATATAATAATATCTACTTCTCAATACACAAATTGGATACGTATCTCTCATCAATACGCAATGGATTTCAATAATAATGATTACCGATATATAGGGACTATAATTCCATTGGTGAATTTCCCTGAAAATGGTTATTGTGGGTCATCAGATCCCAATGTCGTTCACCTTGAAGTCGATGAGAGATCGTATTTAGACGATTTTTTGATATAAAATCGATTGCTGATTTCACAAGTAAGGACTATAATTCCAGCGTTGCTGATCTTGATCAACCATCTTTATCAAGTACCACCACAAGATTCACTAACCCAGTTTCGGATAGTAATTTGAAAAAAGCAATACTCAATTCTGTTCCCGAGGGAATAAGAAACCGAAACAAATGGTACGTTAAATGGTATTGCAATCGAAATTCTCATTCTGAACAAGATAATGGGGACATACCTTTGCACCACTTGAACGATATTCTTTCTGCCAGTGATACAGCCTTAGATTATTGGTTGGCAAAATTCATTTACGAATGTAGAAAGGCAAATGGACAACGCTATCCCAGAGACACAGTTGTCTCTATAATAGCTCGGATCAACTCAAGCTTAAAAGAACCGGGGAGGATACTAAACTTTTTCAAAGATCCTCCATTTGCCAATTTATATTCAGTGGTTGAGGCTGTATGTAAAGAAGCTGCTGAACATGCATTTGTTCCCAAGAAACAAGCGAAGGTAATAACTCACGAAGTCGAAAATCGATGTGGGAATGTGGAGCATTGGGCGAGCAATCTCCAGAAATTTTGATCAATACCATTTTGTATTATAATGGCCTTCACTTTGCTCTCCGAAGTGGAAAGGAACACAGACCTCACACTGGAGCAAATTAAAATTCACGAGCCCAATGGAAAATGTCCCTACGCAATTACCGAATACCATGAAAAGATAAGTAAAACGAAAAATGGTGGCATAAAGAAAAGGCGCTTAGAACCTAATTCTGTTGACCAACCTGAACGTTCGCATGCTCTATTATTGAAGAAGTATTTGTTCATGCGTCCTCCTAGTGCAAGTAACAATTTTTATTTATCAACAAATTCTGGTTATTTGAAAAGTGGTTTTTGGTTCAAGAATTCACCTTCAATCAACTTTCAAAAGTTGTCAAAAATATTTGTTTACAGACTGGAATAAGTGGCTTCAAAACTAACCATAGCCTTCGGGCAACTTGTGCAACTAGATTGTTTGAGAATAACTTGGACGAACAATTGATAATGAGTCGTACCGGCCACAGATCAGAAAAGGGAGTGAGAAATATATAAGAGAATTTCTGACATACACCATACAAACACTAGTGAATTTATGAAAATATCAATTTTTTCAAAGAAAATATAGACCTCAAATCTAAATTTTATGCTCTTATCTATAAAACCTATTTGGGAAAATATAAACCTATACATAGGTTTGGAACTCCATTATCATATATTATTGAATAAGTAATTTGATTAAAATAAGAATATTTTTACTATTCACAATTTCTAGATAGTTTTCTAACAATTTAATATTTTATCTCATAATGATATTACAAACCATAATTTATCATATTCAAATTCAAATTCGCATTAATTTTATATGATAAACGCATTAATTAAATTATGAAGTAACTTACATTTATATTACTTAGAATAATTTAAGTAGTATACACAACATTCATAGAATTATCATATATAGGGCTTAAAATATAAATGTAATTAGAAGTCAGAAGAATATTTCCAATTGGGATAGTGAAACCAGGCAACTAAGGACAAGTAGAATTGACACTCTTGTTTATTACCAAGAGAACCAGATCTGCTAGGCAAACGGAGGAATAGGGGGAGACATTCATAGAAACGAGCGCGTGTGTGTGAGAGAGAGAAGTAAAGGGAGGAAGGGAGGTTGAGCGTCTAAAGAAGATATACACTAAACTATGACGATCGATAGGGTAAGCCAGAGAACCAGCTCTACAGTCTCCTAAAATATCTATCAAGTCACCCAGCTGACTGCTGCTGCCAGCCTTGCCTAATACTACTGCTGGCGGCCATATTAAAGCATTGCGACACAGCCAGAACCTATTTATATAACCATGCGGTCGGCATACTCACCATAGAGGAGTAATTGTTCCACAGTGTGTTTCTTACACAGTCTTTCTCTCGTGTATACGTTCTCTTCTCTCTGCTTCATTGCGAGAACATTCCCCTCTCCTCGTGCTGCTGTTCAATCTCATGAATTTATATAATTGTTGCAGAACCAAACAACTAATTCGATTCTGTATTTGTGACCTGTTCTGCACATTCACCTTCGCCGTTCCGTTCCGATCAAGTCGACTCTCCAAATAGGAACTATAGTTACCAGCATTCATCCATTCTGTTCTGACAAGTGAATTTATTCTGACGTACACACCACCCCTCATAAATCAAATGTTTCTATGATCCATCCCAGTGTATCTGTTTCGAACTGGTACGCTCCATAAACTGGCGGGTAAATTACCACACTGCAACTAAATAAAAGACAATTGTAAATCTCCCTTTCTGCTCTGTTCTTCCGGTCTGTCTGCCGAGTTAAAACGCCAGCTCCACATCGTTCCCCTTGGCTGTGTATTGATTGGGCATCAGTCAATTTGCATCGATCTCACGTAGGATTGGTTGATTGAGTTTCGCAGACAACAACTTTCCATGATGGAAATCACATTGGAAGATTTAGAGGCTGGATTACAATCGAGCATAACTATTGATGATGAGGTTATGGATTACGACGAAGTGATATCCACAGGTCAGGAAGATATGAGCCGGCGTCAGTATGAATCGGACAACCCGGACAGTTATTCGAGGGAGGATTTTTCCTACAGATCTGTGACGACGAAAACCACGCGGACCGAGGAAAACGTAAGAATAGTTCAATTTAATTTAGTTTATTTGCAAGTATTTGAAAGTTATAAATTTCTTTTTGACAATTCTAATTTTTTAAATATCTAAAATTTTTGGCGCATAAATTTTAAAATACGTGAAAAAAAGAAAATCAACATTTGAGGGATTTTTATTGTTGTTTCTTTATAAAAGAAAAAATAATATCTGTGCGCATTGACAGATCAGGGAATAAATCAATACTTGGTGGATCAATAGACACTAGTTTCTATAAAAAACCTTCCAGTATTGTATTTGTGTGGATCAATTCAACATTGTATTGATTGCAATTTACATAGAAATTATTATATTTCAATGAAGGCCTTAATTAATTACAATGCCTGCTAGGTTGCTCTAAACTAAAATTCTATTGCTAAGAATATTCTATGTATAATTATTAAAAATTAAAATAATAATATTTTTTTAAAAGACACATTATCAAGACACACACAGTTACATGGAGAATATGTTTTTGTTTGTCTTGAAATTATAGGGTTAAATTTGTAGAATAGTTTGATTGGGTTGAGCGAACTTTACTTAAAAAGAAATGTATTAATAGCGGTTACATATAATAAATTGTTTTTAGAATAAGAATGACGAAATTACAGTAAAAGAAGTTCATTTGTTCTTTGATAAATGGATAAATAAATAAATTGATATATTTGTTAGTATAAAGGGACGTCAAAAAAATATATTGTGAATAATATTACCTCCTCTATGTATTGTATTGATTTTTGTTTCTAATTTTATTAAATTAATTATCATATCAAAAATATATATACCATTTTTTGTCAATCCCAATATAAGATTGAAGTATATATTATATTGAACATATATATTTTATGCACCCACAATTTTTAAAAACAATCAATCTTGAAAATGCATCTAATCTGTATAACGCGTCTTTATTAAGTACTGAAATTTCTATATAAGTATAACAAGTTCTTACTAAGTATTATAAGTTCTGTGATGTACTGAAATATTGCTCTGTGTGTTATAATGTCTAGCGTTAAACAAAATTTTACTAGCCTAATTGCAATTGTATTGTATTTTATATTGTCGATACAAATTGACAAAATATTACTTTGTAATAAAACTTTAACATCCTACAATTAAATTCTAATTTGAACTACTGCGAACATTCTGATTACTTTTACATGTTTTAGAAGCTCTAGACCAATTTACTGTACACAGATTGAGCTGGTATTATTTTTGATGTAGAAATATTATAAAGGATAGATTATTTCTTATCAATATATTTCGTTGTTATATATTTATTGAACTGAACTGTTTACTTACCTGAAAACCAACACTTTTTGCATTTTGTATCCAATAAATAGATCTACTACAAATATAATAAAAATGTGAAAATATGTTTCTGTTTAATTCTGCGATATTCCGATTTTATGAACAAAAGTAGGAATGGTTTTAAATTTTTTTTTTCATAATCCAATATTGCAATAACTTTTGGTTTGCAACATTAAATAGCAGTTGTTTGTTAATGTCAAAACCATTTCTTCAGAATATTATGCTGATGCATTGAATCATATTTTAATGTGTTATAGTTGTATTCAATAAGTATTATTCCAAAATGAGTCATTGTTTTAAAATTTTGCATAAACAATGAATAAACGTTAAATTTTTCAATTTTTCAAATATTCAACACCTATTAATCTCGAATATATTTTAAGCATAGAGTAATTAATTATACATAGAGTTTCAACTCTTATAGATTCAGTATGCAGTTTAATACTACTCTTTGTCTACCCATTAGCTTTTTCAAATTAATGTAATTAATTATACTTTACGGACAATTTATGTATCTTAAAATTGCTTGATTATAGAAAGTTGCTCTAAAAAATTAATTTAATTAAAATATATATAATACTTCTCTTTGTCGACCCATTTATGCAAACTTTATAGAAATACAACGATTTTCCATCGAAAAAATGTACAATGCAATGCATATGAAATCAATAAGAGTTGAAACTCTATGTATAATTACTCTATGGATATAACTTCTATATTTTCTAGATAACGTTATTATTCATAAACACCCCATAGGACTTTAATGACAATATATATATATACCTGGTCGAAGTATTAAACGTTAGAAATTCTACTTATCAGAAAAAATAAATGTATTTTCGGACTAAAAAATATCTTATCTATAATATCGAAATAACTTTCTGATGGACAGTGTTTCATAATCTTAAAGACAGACACTTTAAATTCAATTCTGTTATTTATGTTTCGTATATTTAGCCTGGATTTACTAGCTCCCATTATCTGAACTCATAATCATGTATATTATTAAAAGTTTGTAAATTTTCATGAAAATTGAACAAGATAAAGTAAAAAATATAAATCTTTATATTTAAAAAGCACTAATTAATTAAATATATTACCATGACAATATTCTTATTCATAAATTATGTTGTAAATATATAATATAAACAAAGATACGATAAATTCCGTTTGCACACTATTACGCAATTGACCAGAAATCAATACATGGGTCGAATATTCCAGCTACGTGCCACGATTTACATGTTGGCACAAACCTGTAATCTAGAACTGTACTGGCAATAAAATATGCATTTTAGAACAACTAAAGCAATTAAAATAAACTAAACTTGTGCTGTAATTGAACCACCTTATCCCTTTAATCGTGCTAAATCTGACTGCGGAAATCGAAAACACAAAGTTTAAAAATGTTCTAATTGGCCGCGAGCGAGGATGCAGGTAACGCTGCACCAGAAATGCAAACATTATTTCAGCAATATTTAAGAGTAGCGATGACAGCTGCGAATCTTAGAAATAAATCTAGGCTCTAAGCTGCGGCAGAACAAAACTGTTATCTAACTACGATTTTTTGGATTTATATTTTAATTTCTTGTGAATATTTAGCAAGTTTTACTATTTAAAATGGGAGGATTATAGATTACATTCATAAAAACGAGAAGGATCTAATTTATTTGGTGTTACTAGAAGAATAGGATTAATAATTCAGCGATGCGCTCTTGGAAATATGTGACTGAGGAAAATCTTACTGCCACCCAAATCGATGATATAACAACGGTACTATATCTCGCATATATTCTTATTGTTGACCTATTTAGTGTAAATAAATTAATCCATATGTATTCTCTTTTAAAGGGAATATTTTAAGATATATAAAAGGATATTATTTCTTTAGAAATAAATGTTGAATGAGTAGAATCTTTTAATTCTTTTTTTTTAAATTTATCTGAATTGTTTTAATCAGAGTAAATAGAAGGTGTTCAAGGTCGTTCAAGAAATTGACAGATCGATGTTGTCCTTTTAAAAGCGATCTTATACTAGGCAAAAACTGATAGAAATGTGTGATAAATCTGTCAATTATACATGATTTTTTATTTACTAAACGGTTTAAACATGTCTCATGAGAGATTATATAACATATTCCAAATTATAAAATCCGTAGCCTACTCCTGGATTGATAGTGATAATCTCGCAATATTTTTACATTTTGAATCAATATTTAGGTAATGTCAATCAATATTTTCTATGAATTAAACAATACTATATTTCACTGCGTTATAAAACAGTTTTTTTAATGGTAAAATAAATAAATGTGTTATAATATTTAAGAAAACTTTTAAATTGAAAAATCCATTCCTGGCACATTTAAATAAAACAAAATTAGCAACCTTTTATCGATTATTTTTTATACTTTTGCATAAAAAAGTATCTTTTTGAAGTGGCTGTTAATAGTTAAATAATTTTTGTTCTGTAAAGAAACTGCAATCAATGGGATCGCCGATCAATTTTGCCGATGATACGCTCAAGGATAGTGGTCAGACTTCAATGTCCATTAGTCATGGAGAGGAATCACAGAGATTGACTGCGGTGAGTAAACACTCCTTCGCTGGGTCATAGATATATAACTTGAGAGTACAATATAGAAAGG
Organism: Vannuccia rotundouncinata; assembly: GCA_034780395.1. Taxonomy (NCBI): domain Eukaryota; kingdom Metazoa; phylum Platyhelminthes; order Proseriata; family Coelogynoporidae; genus Vannuccia; species Vannuccia rotundouncinata. The sequence goes on along the minus strand of JAUZNC010052101.1, from coordinate 6,196 downwards.
AAATTATATGTGACTTTGTTGCAAAATTCGGCAAATTAAAAAATTGAAGTGTTTTTGTAGTTTACTAAATATTGTATGTACAGTCCTTAATTGGATTCACAAGAGTCTTCCATTGTCGTCCATAAGGTGAAGGCTATTAAGGGGACACTTACAAATCGATAACAAAAGCATACTTATCATTTTTAAGATTTTTTTCATCATACGTATTGCATTTTAAGGCACAAGTTGAGATCTTTAATTATTGTCAAGTAACGCCTAATTTATAACTGAATAATTAAAAAATATTCTATATCCTTTTAAAATATACAATTCTCAAAATCGATATGGAAATGTTTTGAATTTTGAAATCGACTAATTTAATTAATAAATTGTCAGAAATGTTTATAAAAATAACCTTTTTAAGAATGTAAAAGTGTGATTATATAAGAATATTTATCATCGAACCATATCTTGACAATTCTTATTTATCTTAGATTCACTAATCACTTTATTTTTGTCCTCTTCTGTTGACCATATAATCTTTTTTGCGCTCTAGTATTCGATCGATCAGCCCCAAATCAAACTTTGTAAACTGTACCTCTAACATATGCAACAAAACGATTTCACACAATTTTCCCAATTTTCAAGGAATTAATTTTATGACTCTGATTTTCTTATTTACAGGTTATTTAATTTTCTTGCAGATTGCTCAATGTTTACTCCATATTTGACGAAAATATCGATCTTTTGCTACAATGAATTTGTTCGTGAACATAATTCAATAACAGCTCATATAATAACCGTCATTATTTATTTACGATACATAGTAGCAAACAAACATCTCCTATCCCATCTGTAGAATTTATTGGACTCACCAGATCGACTTCATAAAACTTTGGCGGATAATAAAACACCAATTTTTATTGCCTTAACCCTGGCTATCCGAGCATATAGATAGTTAGGTACCCCCCCCCCCCTATATATTATATGAAAAAACAACACGCAACAAGCGAGACTTTCTCCTATAGTCCTCCCGCCTCAAACGATAGTAATATGTTTACATATTACGTCGTTACAAGTAACTCATCTATCGGAAGTTTTGCAGAAGGAAGTTGCTTTATTAAACTGTTACCAATCAATAAAATGATGATACATCGAAATCTTTAACAATATGTTGTCTGCGGATTGGCGCAGAGCTCAGGGAAAAATCGTTTCTGTTTTATTTACTTGTTGCATTGTAGAACGTTATACATGTTCAAGGGTCACACTGAAGATGCCTTCTATATAAACAACAATACAGAAATATCGAGTAATGCCATTTACAGCATTCCCCTTCGCGAAATAATACGTTCAACACAGATTACATACTTCCTACACAATTGATTAGTTTATAAATTTATCTGTTAGCAAAAATTAGCATATGTGCGCACATGAATTGCACAATATATGCGCCGAATTGGAAGGGGGGGGGGGGGGTGTGTGCCAATTGCTGCCTGGGAAAAAAGACATCATTATGGTTGTACACTGTTTGTAATAATTAGTATTGAACTAAAATTATAAATATTGCGCCGAAATAGTGCCAACTGAATTGTAGAAATAAAAGTACATTCTAGTTGAAAATCTAGGTAACTAATTATCTATTAGGCATTCAAAAAATTGTTTTAATCTAATTATTATTGTTATTGAAAATGTTATTGTTACAGGATTTTACACAGATAAAGTTGCAAAATTGATAAACATACAATATTTAGTTTAGCCAGATACGAAACACAGAAATTATTAAATGTATTTATTATTCAAAACCAAAACTATTCCAATCTAAAACTGGCCTGTTTTCTAAATAAATATAATCTAAAAGTAGATAAAATTATCTCTGCATAGCAAAACTAAAAATATAAACAAGATTTATCGTATATTCAATGTTTATTATATATTATGCCTCTTTGCAACACGCCACCATATTAAATTATTTTATATTTTTGGATCTTCTTCCTTTCTGCTTCCATCTTCAGGAATCGGAAGAATCTCCGACGAAATCCAGATGGCTAGTGCTGACTGCTAGGTGAGACGATAAAGCGATGCATTTTTAATTAGAATATTAATAAAATATGACTCTATTACAATATCTTAGCTAGAGATATGTTGCATTATTATTGTATTCTTGAAACCGGAATACTCTGTGGCAAATGTGTACAATTAGTTAAAGAAGTGGAAACACTGAAGTATATTAAATATGATAAGAATACTGCATCAAAACTTCATCTGAAACTGCGCTTTGAATCATTTCTGAATTAAAGTTTAGTTATGTTTACCTTTTGAGAAACTTGTGGGTGGTAAATATTTATTTTACTAATTAACTTATGCTCTATTAATAGTTAAGATGATTGTCGTAAGGCTAAAATCTGCAGTAAATAATAGTTTTGCAACTTCAGAGAATAGCGACATTCGCTGCGCCATAAAGAACACCTGTCCCATGATTGATTTTTATTTTTAAAAGAAATTAAATCATTTTAAAGTCTAGCCGTATTGATTCCATAATTGATTGTTTTTTAAATAATTGATCTGTATTCAATAAACATCTTAAATAGAGGTGATAAGGATTCATGTGAAATAAAAACGCACTCCATTCTTATAAAAGAATGGTCCAATAAGTTTGTATTTACAGATTAGGAATTCTTCAAACGGAAACTAATTAACTAAATAATAGTTCTCGCAAATGCCTATATAAATTGATAACCATGTAAATATTTTTTACTATTGAATTAAAATGTCTTAAAAGTAGATTTAAATAAAAATAGATTAATTGGAACGAAATGCGGATGACGTATATAAAACTGATTCAATAAATATACCTCGATCATATTTTCAGCAACGCCAGGGATCACGCCCAATCTATGAGACTGGATCAGATCACGGATAGGATATACGGTAAGTCTGGTTAGTTGTATGAATAATAAATAGATCCCAGACATTCTGCTGATTTATATTAATCAATATATTTTAATAAATAAAACTAATTATTGCAGGAATATAAAGAATTTTCAAATTAGATGTCTGGAATTTATAAAACACAATTCGTCGTTAAAAAAATTCCGCAGAGAAATTTTCCGACACAATTTACGATATAATTTTAACTAATCAAATTGAAACCAAACGAAGAGGAATTAAACTAAAAAGCATAATGAGGAATATTTAGATTATTTCTTCAATAAATATATCATATGAAACATGAGGTATAATGGATATTTTTAACGTTAAATTCATACAAAAATAATTTTACGTAGACGAAAAATCCGATTGAAAATCATCCGACATAATTTAAACTCTTAATCTTTACACGATGGTAAATAGTCCGTTGACGCGTCGGATTTTTGAAGAGTGAGAAATATTATAAATATACGATAAATTAAAATATAAAAGGCATGTTTAATAGAAACCATAAACAAGGTATTGCAACTATTCACACTTCAAGTTCTTAATTAAAGTTGAATAATAAAAGGAAGTCGTGTGTTACGAACAAATTTTTTAAAACTAAAATTTAGGGCGGTAAATAAATCTTGCGGAAACTGAAAGCACTTTGTTAAAAGTTCCTAAAAATCCAAGATATAAATATTTAACAAATCTTTGTGTTCAAAAAAAACTTAGTTATTTCTTTCATTGAATTTTATCGCAAAAATATTTCAAGTTTAGATAGATTTATTTACAAATATGACAAGACTCGTCACCATAGACATACATGCTGTTGGAGACTCGTCACCATAGGCATACATGCTGTTGGAGACGAATTGTGGCTAGCCGACGAATTTCATTTCGCCGCCAACAATGTCAGCTTCCTTATTCAGCCAGAAAAAACATCCTCTCGACTAAACTATTAATATCGCTTTTTTGTCAATACAAATTATTGATTTTCTGCAGTAATCTTGAATATTTGAATAATATCAATAAAAAAAATCAATGTTTATTGTCGATAAATTTATATTAAAATAAATTGTTTCGATTTTAGCCGTCTATCCATTGTTAGTTTACTATATCTATAAGCAAATTTCTATGAATCCATCATTTAAATTTCAAATATAATTTATGTTAACCACTCAATCATTGTTATTTCGAATGAATTATACATTTTAATTAACACTTGCTTTTAACAACAATTATAGAATAAATCAACAGACAATAATACAATTATATAAACAATAAAGATGTTTGTAGGCAAAAATTGTTATCGAAATAGTTCAAATCCGCTCATTGAACCTTCTGTAATTAAAAGGTTTTCTGCTCCAGACAGATGGATGCAAAATTTATCACTGCTCTATGGGTTATAGTATCCGAAAAGATGACTTGTTTATAACATTGTCTGATATCATACGAGAATAAACCAGTCAAGGGTAAAAACACGCGATCCAATCGATCCAAAACGTTTAATGATGTTTTTTAGAAACTATCGATTATGTATAATTAATATTGACAAATGAATTTTTTTCCTTGGGTGTAATAGCTGACGCCTGTTTTTAATCAATAATATTGATTTAAATTTTAGCTGCTGTGGCCCCCGTTGCAGATAGTTCTGACAGTTATCTTGAATATCTTCATGTAATTTCAAATCGACTCAAAGAATTCGCGGATGGACCAGTAAAGGTATTTGACAGGACATGACAAAAGTTTTCCTTATCTAGCAGCGAATGTATCCATCAATCTGTAATAATATTACTTCAGAAATGAGATTGTGACCTCATACTGAACAGTTCAATACGAGTAGTAAAAATGTTAATTTAATGAATGAACGTTAAGTTTTTATAAGATAATAGTATAATTTGAAATATTTTGAAGCAATTTAGTTTGTTTAAATTCCTAAAATTGATTTTTTAATAATCCATCCAGCGGAAGATGTTTATGATATTTTAATAAAAACACTATTCCCTCACGGAAATTTATGTCTAAATATTGTTAATTGGTATTTAATAAAATTGGTATTCGACCTATAAAGTAAGTAAATTCAATGAAATCAGTTCTATGTAAATATTGAATAAAATTAAAATATACAAATATTCTAATATTTTACAATCAACTTCTGTCGAGGATATTTCAGCTACATAGAATTAAATACCCTAAACTAACAATTATATATAAATACACACACTATATCTACGAAAATATAAACAGAAACATTAGTAATTAAAATAGTTAATTATTTCTATATTCAAAATCAATAATCAATAATAATTTAGAATCTAATATAATTATTGTTGCTTGTTGACAATTTAAAAGTTCACACATTTTTTGTTGTCAACATTGTTTAACAATTAATAAATAAAAACATGAGAGAATAGAACAAATAATTCGTTTTTTAAAATCGATTTTTATGCAGACATTTGTTAAAGTTCATTTTATATTAAAATCATTTCTAAGCGGAATAAAAATAAATGAAATCTTTTTAGAGGAATCATATTATATTGTTTTGTATGCAAACAACTTGTGTAAAAAATTATTTATTTAATTTATTAAACATCTTTTACTAACTGAGCTGGATTTTAATAAAAATAAGTGCAGGCGGTGTGAGCGATTCTAAAAATTTCAGGAAAAAATCTTCAGAATTGATTCAATTTGCGAAAAAGTTTGCCTTTTACTGCTATCTCCACCTCCATCTAAATCTAGATTTCTTTTTCTTCCAAATTATTGATATTTCTTATTCAAACGTATCAAACTTCAACATCCGTGGAGATAGAGGATACTTTTTATTTATAAGGACCTCATGACCGTAATATTAAGTTATAAACCGATTGTGTATTGAAGCTGTCCTCATCTCTATGTTTATTGACGGGGTTCAGAAAGATGACAATTGTAAAAAATATATAAAACTAATTTGTTATGTCATCAAAATACATTTTTAATAGAAAACTATTTCAATCAATATTGACTCTTCGTTTCAGTTATTTACAACAACGGAAACACCACACGAAATAAAAGAAGTTTTTGAAAGGGTAAACACGTCTATTGATTATTTATCTGCTTATAGGAATAGACAAAAATAGATTTCTATAATATTTTAGAACATGAATTGTTGATGAATTTAATTTTAATTTATATTAATCATAGATATTGTATATTATATATAGAACTAGATTGGACATCTAAAATATTTATATAGTAAAGTATGTTGCATCGCGTGTATGGCAAATCCAGAGTTGTGATTGGTTAAATAATTTGAAAATAACTTTAA
>JAUZNC010052100.1:4438-35377 GCA_034780395.1 Vannuccia rotundouncinata | reverse complement strand
ATTTTCGAAATATACAAAATATCCGTTTTTTATTCAATTAAGATCTATGTACATTTACTTAACCATATAGTTAGTTTTTAAAACACTATCATATTATCATTGACTTAAGTCAAGAGTGCAAAACTAAATATTCGCTATGAATTGTCATATGAATGCAAAAGGAATATATTTTGACTACCTTAGTTTATCTATATCTTTGTTGTTATCTTTTTTTACCTCCATTGTTATTTTCTTTATAGTTAATCGATATCCAGTACAACGACAAAGACAAGATGTACATATTTGAATGTCAGCTTCTTGATGACAGTCTGTTTACCACTGACAACCATGTGGACGCATTTATTTTCGAGATAATGAAAAATTATTGCTTGAGCAAAAATCATTCCGATGAATGTTCAAGACAATACCGTGCAGCTATGAAAGATTTGAATAACAAAGTGTTTCCAAATCTTTCGAATCCGCTGGCATGTTTTGAAAATATGATTAAGGATCCTTTTTTTCGAAGATCAAGAATATATAATGCGATGGCGTGGGTTGTGTTTAGACCACGAACACAATTGTGTAAATTTTTTTTGCAGTATAATTTATTATCGAGTTACCAAAAGATGACATCGTGTCCACTTTCTCCAAAAGATATTGATAGTACCTTTGATAATACCCATGATATATTCTGTTCTAAAATGTTTGAAGCTACACTAATCTTTTTCAATGGATCACCTTCAGAAGTAGCTTCCCAATTGGTTTTAAAACTTTTCAATACATGTGTTTGTTCTATCTATGAGAATTTTAAAGATTTTAAGAACAGCTTTAAATTACCAAATTTAAATGAAAATTTGATTACTATGTATGAAAAAATCAATTTCAAAACGATGGCGTTGTTCAGCTGGGAGTTATTGTTTTATAAAACGTATTTCTTGTGTAGAACAACCCTAAACCAATTCCACAATTTGGAAAATGTTTTTGATCCAACCATATCTGAAAAAATAGCACGAATTCAATTTAAATTTTTTGTTTTGACGTATAAATCCAAAGAATTCCGATCCCAGTCAGATATAGTACATAAAAGATTACACTATATGTTTAATGCTCTTCCATCTTATTCCGAATGTGTCAATCACAATCCGCTTATGCCAGAAATTTTAGATTTTTCGACAGAATGGCCAAATGCCTAAAATGCTTGTTTGCGATACTGATAGTGTTGTCTCTGATCAGTTTGGAGTCAAACCTCGGTCTATCTCGTTCATGACTAGCATCTGTGCTAGTGGAAGATTTAGCGACCTATACATAAGGCATGTATATACTTACTATTTATTCTGTTGATTTTGTCAATTTGAAAAAAGACTATTTTTTATTTTGTTTCTATTAAATTTAAGTGACATAAAATAATCACTCATAATGCTCTTATATCACAGTAACATCCACTCACTTTTTTTGAACAATTATTTGGTTTTAGATACATTTGGATTGACATGCTGTGACCGTTATATAATAAAATTTATTGATTATGGAACCATTATTACGTAACACTGATTAATGTTTACAAATATATGTCCTTATTTATATATAATTTTTATGTGCAGAATATTTATATTTATTATTAAACATATGAGCTTGTATATATAAATTTTGTAAACATGTATTTATTAATAATTTTTCAGAATACAAAATAATAAATATTTTTAGAATTGTACGAATCACAATTTTCTTTCTTATATCTTTTAAATCTATTACATTCTGATATTACTATAGTATACCGCTATATCTCAATGCATTTTCCACTATCAATACACAATAATACAAAAATATTAAAACACTTAATGACTACTCAACACAAACAGTTCCTCGTTAACCCTGTGGCGGCGCCAAAGAGGTGGGGCAGTTGCCCCCCATCAAAACCGGAATATTAAAAAAAAATTATCTTATATTTATAAATAATCTCATTAAATTTGCAAAATTTTTTTTATTATTTTATAAATAATTTTAAATACAATAAAATTCCAAAATATGCAAAGGGGTTGAGGGTCTTAAAATTTTAAATGCCTGACTGTTAAAAAAAGTAAATACATATTTAATATAAAATTTGTTATTAATCATTTTAGATACGGTAGTATAATATTCGATATAATATTATTATATTGTTGTTTGAGAAATTGTGAAACGAAAAATCCTGCCCAATCCACTAATAATGCACAGCACAGACATTCATTGTTTCCAAAATAGGTCCTAAAAATAAAATATATATAATTCGATAATAAAAATTTTATTCATAGACAAAAAAAATGAAAATTATCCCATATCTATTTTGTGCTTTAAAGTATATTCATAATTATATTATAGTTCTATGAGTATATTTCTGAATTTATTATAAATTATAACCTAAATTATAATATTATAGGATATATCTAAACATCAATCTATATGCAATCTATATAAAATCGTGTCGAATGTTTCCATGATGTTGTGCGGTAGATGCAACAAAACTTGTGCCAGGAACGTTAGCTTTTCACAATATGCCCACAGTGCTGAAAAATATATTTTGTTTGATATTATCTCATTTCATAAACGTTTTATATATGGACTTTTGATTATTTTGTACCTATTTATCATTTTGTAATTTAGAATCAATGTCAAGCACCACATTCATTATGAGTATGCATAAATGTTTAAAATGTTTAATAAATAAATAAAAGCCAGTTGATGTCGGTAAGTGACAAATTTTCTCATAATAAAGGCCAGGAATTGTTAGTTTCGTTTTCTTTAAAAAAATATTTTGTTGAGATATTTAAACCAATGGGTAAACTACACGATTTTTTCCGCGGTTAAGACGTTCGGCGATGTTATAATGTTGTTTATATTCATAGTTGTCCCCCCATCACAATGTTAACGATAATCGTTTATGCTTACGGTTTAATATTTTTAAAATAGAAACAGAAAATTAAAATAATTAAATTTTTGTGAAACATTAACTTGAACTAACTCTGAATAACAGTAAACATATTATTTATTGTAATTTTAAATTGGCTTTTGTAAATATAAATAATATAATTTTAACCAATATTTTTCTACATAAATTGTTGTCTAAATTTTTTAGAAACATTAAGATCCTGCATAAAGCTATGAGACCAAAATAAAAAGTAATAAGTGCAATAAATATAAGCGGCGAGTAGAGCCAAGCTCTATTTTTGACGGCATCCTTATAGTTTGATTGGCTATCGCTTTTAGCTATAATATAAATAATACATTAAAAGAAATAAATAATAGAAATAATATGAACATTTTATTTATAACCAAGATATAAATTGCTTATGGTGATCACTTACGTATTAATATAAATTAATTAAAAAAATAGGTATATTTATTGTTAATTAAATGCTTATCACTAATTAACTTATAGATTAATAATTAATTCGTTTTTTGTAAAGATTGACAAATAAGTATGTATGTGGAGTGCACAATATATATGTATATATGTGTTTTTATTTTTATGGAATTACGTTATAGTAACATATTTTGTTAAATATTTAATAAAAATCATACTAAATAAGAGCAATTACGTGTATATAAATATATTTCTATGCTTATTTCATCTAGAAATTTAAAAAATTGTCTGTAAGTAAGAGTTTATTTTTTTTATTATACGTACCTATATATATTTATATAATACATATAACAAAATATGTTACTATATATTGTAATTCCATAAAAATAAAAACACTCATATACATATATTATGCACTCCACATACATACTTATTTGTCAATCTTTACAAAAACGAATTAATTATTAATCTAAAAGTTAATTAGTGATAAGCATTTAATTAACAATAAATATACCTATATTTTATTTGTACAAAATTTATTCATATTTTATTCATTCTTAAATATTTATTTTAAAATTAAAATTCGTTAAGATTAATTCTTATGTAATAGAAGTATTCGTTAGTACATATTATCTACTTACTTTAATTAATTTAATTATAATTAATATGCATGCCTGATTATTACATATAAATAATTAAACTTATTTTAACAGTAATTAATTTTCTATTAATAAATTTTAAAATGCGAAATTAAATATAAATTAAAATAATAATTAATCTATTTGTAATTTTAAATACAAATGGATATATATACATATACGAAAAATAATTGGGAACTTTTATATAATTTTTGCATTTTATGAATTGTAAGAATACGAAAATTTCAATAAATAAATTTACGAATATTTTTTATTAATTTATATTGATACGAAAGTGATCACCATAACCAAATCATATCTTGATTATAAATAAAATGCTCATATTATCTATATTATTTATTTATTTTAATGTATTTTTTATATTATAGCAAAAAGCGATAGCCAATCAAACTATATGGATGCTGTCAAAAGTAGAGTCAAGCTCTACTCGCCGCCGGCATCCGACATTCAAAAAATTTCGAGCACCCACCATCCTGCACGGACATCCAGGATGCTCGTGTAAGTGGGGCTTTATTGTTTTCTTTATTTATATTTCAAAATACATGGTGCGTTAAATAATTTGTATAATATCATAATGTAAAATAATTGTTGAATACAACTTATGAAAAAACACTAACTAACATTCAATATACACAATTATAAAGATAAGTTTGTAAAATTAACTTAATTCTCATTGTGATTTTGAAAAGGGGTGGGGGGGGGCTCCGTAAGAAAACGACCCTCCACTGGTAAATCCTGGCGGCACCCCTGTATTGTAAAAGGGTATCTTGTTTTTAAAAATATTATTCGGTCTATTTTATTCTACTATTTTGGACACGTTGACATTTTATATTTACATTAAATGGTTTGTAATCAACAATTTGAAATAGTTCATATTTTTAGTTTGTCAGTTTTCATTAAATCTCCTGCAATCCTTAATCCGGGGATTTCATGTTAGTCCATAACCTGAAACATATTGCAGCACACATTAGGTTATAAATATTTTACAAACTCATTGCACACGAAAAACTAAAAATGTTGTGTTTTGAGCAAATAGAAAAGCGAAATGTTCCGTTGCTTCTACCAAGTGTTTCACAGAAATGGATTAATAAGCTAATGACTTTATTTTGTTACGATCAGTATTCAACTCTTACTTGAATTATTTCTTGAATGTTTAATATTACTTAAACGTTAGATTGTTTCCTCCAAAATGTGCTTTTCTATCCCAACTTCGCCCTATACCTCTATGATTCAAAGATGGACCTTCTTTTAAATGTTATCGATGTTGAAATCGTTAATTTTAAGCAATTATTAACTGAATAAATTATCCATTCTAATAAATAACCAGTAAAAAAAACAATATTTATAAATTATTCCCACGTCGTGTGCATTGGTTAAATATCAGAATGATAATACAAATCAATAATCTTAGCAATATTCATCAAACATTATTATTGAAAAAGAAGGATTTAACTGAGCCGTGAGATAAAAATTGGATTATTTGCATGATAATAAATTTGGTTTTGTCTAGTTACATGAATCAAACGTCAGATTTCTGTCTTCGTGCTTTTAAGACAGATATAAACACATATTTTTACATTTATAAAGGACAACGCAAAAATAGGAAAAACTTATTCTGAAAGCTATAAGTAACTTTAACAATTTCCGATTTATATGTATATATCATTCATATATATAAAAAATTCTGTAATATGTTAAATAAACGAGAATTTTCTATCAAGAAAGTTACTCACCTGAATCTAATTAATTCTATCTTCAGCTGAAACAAAATAGTTTAAGAACTTTTAATGTTTCAGTAAATTAATGAAGAATTAAAAACGCATTTAGAATGATATAATTTGAATTATATAATATAATAATTTGATATAATATAATATAACAATGTCTATATTAAACTCTATATCAATAGTTATTCGCTGAATACATTTTATTTAAAACTATATTTGCGCACAATGTCTTCTTTATCGTACCAGGAATAATTAAACCATTGGATTCATATTTTGTTGACTTGAGCACTGCAAGTGTACATATTAAAGTGAACACGGTGAAGAAAATAAGACAAAATCGATCGATAACGCGAGCTGTGAACTTCCAATGTTGCCCGATAATGTTGGCAGCTTCGTCATCACTCATCTTTCTCGTTATACTCTGCAGCTCTCTTAAAATGGAATCCAACAAGGACAATGAAGCTGATGATGTTGAGGGTAAAGCGTCTACAAGACAAAGGTGACATGTTTTAACTTTTTGAAAACATTTGAAATATAAAAAAATAATATCTGATGAGTCGAAATCAACTTTGAATATAAATGTGTTGGTATGATTCCTGAAATTCTCTAATGGCCTTTAATTAAGTACCTAATGTAATTTTTAAATCTAATCATGCTCAATTTAAATTGGAAATTAAAAAGAAATATTGCGGACAAAACATATCTTATAACAACCATATTTATGTAATAACTTTAAATTAAACATGAAGAACAGTTTGATTAACAAAATTAAGTTTACAGGTCGTTTCGAAATTGATCAATTAATTAAAGCGTTTTCATTAACGTTTATTTTTTTAATTATTGTTGATTGCATATATGGGTTTGGTTTATTTAGAATCCTAACTATTAGTTATAATTATGTGATACTTCTAGGGATGATCATTAGAATTAGTTGATTGATGATCACAAGTTTAAACAAAGTTTTAAAAATATTTTTTATTGGTCAATTTTGAAAATAAATAGTATATATTTTACTCCTTAATCAATTATATAATATTATTTGAAATATTTTCTATCAAAACATTATAAACAAAATAGATTACTTCATTCATAATTTTATTAAATATTTTTAATTAAATATATTTTTCAAATCTTGTGGTCCTTGATCATCCGATCATATTCATCAACTAATTATTATTTATAGTTTTATGTACGAAACATAAATATTGTAATGCATAAAGAAAATAATAATAACTTTCTTAAAAAGGGAATTTCTTTAATGAAAAGAGAATTTCTGTATTGAAATAAGAAATTAATCTCTTTTTGGTAGAATTTTTCTTCAAATTTAGTTGATTTTTTGGAAGTAAAGGTATTTAGGTATATATAAACTAATTAGTTAAAACTGATTCAGCGGTCAATATGACATTCATTATAATATGTCAACCAGCGTCAACCAACTAGTATTAATTGTAGTAATCTTAGTAACAATTGTTATAGATACTCTTTTAATTTTTATTTAACATTTCACCTGCAGAACTTATTTTAATGGCTTCAGTGGAGTTGTGGTCTTTGTTCAGCAGAGTTATTTGTCCACATGTCTTACAGAAGTCATTTTCCAAAGGGAACTGACGCCTGATCGACTCGGCTAAATTGGAAATTTGTGACAAATCCGAATTTCGAAGGGAGGTTAATTTTTTCATTTCTTCTGTTTCACATTGGACTTCTGAAACTCTCCGAATGGTTTGAACTCGATTATTGGGGTATTTACTCCAGCGCGTTTCGTGTCCATAAAGAACCACAGCTGGTGGCTTCATAAAAAGACATTTGGCGAGCCATTTGTTGACAACAATAAGGATCTAGAATTTATAGACGGGAAAGGTTATTATAATTGTTGCTAAAGTAGAAATATTTTTGCTTAGAATTAATGACTGACAAATCTGGGTATTTGGTGAGCATTGGTACTTCCGTGGTGACAGTTTAGAACAAAAACGGTGCAAATCAAGGAGAACGAGCTTATTATCATGATAGTTGAAAAGTAAATACCTGAAATCAATATCAAAACAAAGAATAATTGAGAGATTTTAAATATAAATTAGGAAATAGTGGCTCTCTCACAGCTTCGAAAAATCTCAGAATTTAATCATATCATTATTGTTTTATCGGTACTAATTATCTGAGTAAATTCTTCAAATTTTATTGATTTTTGTACACTAAGCAGCTTCATATGAACTGTACTCAACAATTTGCTCATAAATTAATATTTCAATATTATTAATACCATGTAACTAGGAGGTTTAACCTCGATATATAAGTTTTTTTTAATTTTTATTTTGTTTTCATAACATTTAATTAACCACAGCATCTCCGACTTTAACCAAAATTGTTAAAATTGTATAATTTACCTATTTTTAAAATTTGTATATAGAATAAATATTAGAAAAATTTACTTTGGAAATAACGGATTGTAATATAAATTAATGTTGTTAAATGATTATAGTCACAAAACCAAATGTATACATAAATATTATAACCAATGATATAATTTTAAAAAAATGCTTATTTATATTTATTTCAACGGACGAATATAATTCCACTCTTACTTATTAGTGGAATCGCAATGGAAGTTTGGGGCAAACTATTTGCAACAAGCAGCAGAAACATTACAAGAGAGAGCAGTATTGTCACTCCTGAAATATAAATGAAAATATACTTATAAATGTTTTACAGTAGGTATTATGCCAACTATATAGGTACTTGAACAAATACATTGATTAAATTAATAATGGCGAGAAAGATAATTTCTTTAAGTAAATGATATATTTTATTAACAAAAATTGCCTTGTAAAACCTAAAGTATTTTAAAGCACATAATCTAAATAGAAATGACATTTCTTTCCAAATTATTGTGACAATTTACTTTTTATTTATAACTATTAAACCTGGGCTATATATAATATAAAGTTTTAACTTTTCCAAAACATCAATGCAAAAAAAAATTCAATTGCTCTGGTAAATATTTTCATAATTTGTAACAAAACAATTTCAGCTTATATAAGTAAGAACGTTTATTCATTCTAGTATATTCATAATTCACAATCTTAAAAACCTCAAAAAAGTAAAATAAAGCATTACGGTTATTGAGCGTCAGAAAAAAAACAAATTTATTACAAAATTAATAATACTGAAATTACAACGTTTTAAGAATAATTTCATTCCTTTTGAAAGTTTCTATAATGAGTTTTTATAACGAGGACCAATCTTACCCAACGAAATCTTTTCTCCAGAGTCCGGTGGGAGGGCGAACATCAGGAGGGAAATGATTGAGATGAGAACGCAAGGAAGGATCAAATTAAAAATGTAATAGAAGGAGCGTCGCTGAATGTCGATGCAAAGTTTGATGTCATAGAAGTCGACATCACAGCAGTCATAACGCTTGATGAATTGATTAACAATAGTCGCTGAAAAGTAATAATATAAATTCGAAAACGTGCAGAATTATATTAAAAGTTATTTACTCAAATATATGTTTTACTACTTTATTCTAAATTGGCAGATTTAAAATATTGCATCAAAACATATTAAATAATTTTTAATGATAACAATATATCTAATCGAGTAAACAATTGGATGTTATAATCAGAATTTCAAAGAAATTCATCCATTTTTTATTTAGTTTACTTCTAAAACATGTGCGCAGCATTAATTCAAAATACAAAAATCTTAATTTCATTTCATTTCATTTTACTGCAGATAAATTTATAGTGTTCGTAACTGACCAGATTTTTATCAATTTCATGTTTGTTTATTTTCTTTATTAATGTTCAATTATTGTATATATAATAATTGAACGCCTCCAAACACATTTAATATTTTACATCGGTTGATGATTCTGCCATTGAAAGTGCATATCAATACTTATAAAAAGATAAAATGAATTATAGAGGTATGAATATTAAAAAACTTATAGAAAATAAAATGAAAAGATGTATTGATTAAATTATTATTTTAAAAAATCTTAATAAATACTCCATAAATAATAAAATTCCGATAAATATTTAAATATCGGATTAGTATTTTAAGTACCTTCAATATAATATTTTTATTATTATTAGAACTTAATTTGAAAAGAATACCTATTTTATAATCACTATTTCTTCTTTTTGTATTTAACAATTACTGACGATTATTTATAATACCTTTTAACTATGGCATTATAAAATCAATACTTTCAGAAATGTTTTCAGTACATGATTCTCCCTCCTGTATAAAATCGATATTTAAAATTTAATTTTTAGTTCATTACTCACACAATAAAACCCACTCTCCATTTTTCACATACGACTTTAGTCCAGCCTCTCCCAATGCAGCTATGCAAGAGGGTGTTGTGTTGTGGTGTGTCTCGCCTGGACACTGAAGTTGCAGTTTAATACCGTTTCCATCATATGACCAACTGCCAAACTTGAGAAAACACCTTTGCCGATCGAAGGGGAAGTAGGTGATGTCAATAGTACAAGTGGAACTATAGATCCCGGGAGGTTCTGAGTGCATATGCCCGTTATAATAATTGACTATGTTTGCAGAAAATGTTTTAGCAAATTGTTCGGTGGCCCTGAAAGAGTTGGCACTGGATATAGATTCATTGTTGATAGCTTTGATTATTTTCCACAGATGTGGAAACAAATAGGAACTAATCAAAATCGATATACGGTACGTAATGAAAAATGTTTACTAATGTTTATTTGTTTTCCATTATTAAAAAAATTAAAAATATTTTATTTTTACATGAAAAATATATATTTTGTTAAATTAATTTGAATACCTTTCAAATAATTCTTTTAAATTAATGTTATAATCCTTTGTATAGAGTAATAAAGTGTATTGCTATGCTGTGTTACGAAATATGTCGTTAATTTTATTTTTGGAATTTCTGGACACTGAATTTGAATTCAAATTTATTGTTGTATACATTTCTTTGTCACGATTTATATATTTTGTTTTCAAATACTTTAAAAAGTGTGATTTTCTCTTAATTTAAACGTCTTTTCAATAAAGGTAATAGTCAGTGTTATCATATCATTGCACTGAAACACATTCGACAATAAAAATAAATATTGTATAATGCCTATAAATTATTCCATGCTATAATATTTAGTATTTACTTATTATACAAAATAATATCTGGTGTCCAAATTCCTTCTGGAATCAAATTTATATTAGTTATATTCCCAAATTTTTCTGAATTCCAAACAAAGTGATAGTCAAACCATTTCTGAAAGGAAAAATATAATTGTAATAAATAATGATTTAGTAACATTAAAAGTTCCGCTAAAGTGTTATTTTAATTGCATTCGTATGTAGGCTACTCAATAATTACAATTATGTACATACCAACTGCTCTATTATATATATATACCTTATGTTCTATTAAACCTTATTGTTCGGTAATATTGTTCGAATTAGGTAAAGTAATTGAACGAATAGACAAAAATATATAGGTAATATTAATATTGTACCTATAATAATCAACTACATAGGTAATCATGGTGCCCCTTAGAGCGATAGCCTTCCCCAATCATTTAAAGAAAATTACGGCCCTGTAATCACATGACAAATTTCTACCTATAGTCTAGTTTCAGAAAATAAAACATATCAAAAAGGAACAACAGCGCCACTGTGAATTCTACCAACTAGTTGTCAATTTGTGGCAATAAAGGATCCATACTAAATATTTAATTTACAGAGTCGTTTTTCGTCAGCTCGATCAGTTAATTATCAACTGATGACTTTCAAAGAGATTTTGAATACATTAGTTTTATCTTTGCTTCTCATCTATGCAATATGAGTCTAATCCCTCCATTATATAAGCCCTCCTGAGAATTGTATTTATCGATTTTTGACGTTATATGTTATAAATTTAAAGATTCTAATTTTTGTAATATTAATATACTTTAACACACTTTAAATATATTCTCTTTATTATAACGAACTATTATTCAGTTTTTATCACTCTACCGATAATTATTATTATTTTGTTTCTAGTAAATATAATGATTAAATAGCTATTGATGTATTCAATTAAAAAAATTCTTACCATATCAAGCCAAATATTTGTTTTCAAAATTTGATTTCTTTCATCCTGTGTAGATAGGAAAAATTAATCTATCAAATAACATTTTGCTTAAATGCAAAATTGTTCAAATTATCAATTTGTCAGCCATAATATGCCACAATATCTTGTCAAAATTAAAAGTTTAAAAAACCGCCAACTTGTTAAATCCAAATTCTGTATAAACATTTAAATGATTTTCTTTTTCTTTTATGAAGCATTTTGACAATAATTTAAAATAAAGTATTTTATAATGGTAGGATGAGAATAATATGTCAATTAAATTTAATAACTCAAAAAAATAAAAGTTCATCAATAAGATTATTATCAGAAAATAATATGAAATATCTGTGGTTAAATCACACTATTACGAGAGTTATACTAAATTTATATCTTAATTAATTGAAATTCTGAAGTCATTATATATAAACAGAACATACAACATCCATGATTTGTGCCAAGTCGAACCGCACTCTAACTTCCAACGGTTTGGTGTGGTCAGATACAGGTCTTTCCAAGGGGTTATGGGCATCATCACGTGACTTATTGAACAAGTGTGCCAGCAACGCCTTTTCGTATTTATCACAAATGGATACTGCGTGATGTAGAAATAGATAGACATATATAATGCACCTTCTTACTGAAATAGCTTAGCTTATAGTTTTCAATCTATTCAGGATAAACACTGTAATACAGTTTGTGTCTGTTCAGCGGGAAGTGTTGTAAAGTAATTTCTAGGATATAGTGAGATAAAGTTATAGTGGGAGCCAGTTTCAAATTAGCTAAAAGGGTAGATTAGAAGGCAAAAACACTTCACCAGATGAAACCGTCTTGAAATATTGATAACAAAGATTGTCAGATAAATTTGTTATTATCATCCCAGAGAAGGGGAAAATTAAGTCAATTTGGTTTCATATTATTCGTGGTTTAAACTAAAATATTTCGTATATTTATGAATAAACTATTCAAAGAGATTACATTATATTACATTGATATATTTATATATTTATAGGATGACATAAACTATTTGAGGGTACTATTTGACTTAACAAAAGTTACTGCCGAAGGTCGTTTGTTATTTAATATTACCCGAAAATGGTATATTTTATATACCATAAAGTATAGAAATAAAAGCATAGACAATATCTATGGTGACCTGAAATCTGCGTGTATACTCACAAATTTCAGATCGTATACCATATAGGCTATGTAATGGGCGCTAATTTAAAAATTAATTAATTAATTACATAACGTTTTGCATTACTAAATATCAATGTTTATTATGCTTTTTATAAAATACACAGAAATATCATATATCACACTATCAACTATTAATACGTTATTGATATAAATTGATATATAACCTGTCAAAGTAATGCATATATATATATATAAACGTAACTTATATAAATGTTTCTTAACTTTAACCATTATTATTAAAAAGAATTATAAAAAAGTTATTTGCAGCATATTGATATATAAAATATTATCAGTTTTCAATTTATAAGACAATTAATAATATTTGTACTACTTTCCAGTAGTTTTGATCATTTTTAAGTCTACCGGATTTAATCTTTGATCGATTGACCTTGACCTGATTCCTTTTTCATTAGCTTCAAGATGGGTAAATTAAATATTTCTAGTCATATTGATATATAAAATATTATTAAATTTCGAGTTATAACACAAATTAAAATAGTTATACTACTTTCGAGTAGTTTTGGTGGTTGTTTATATTCCACAGGATTTAAACTTTGACAGATTAGCTTGGTGCCTTTTGCATTTCAATCACAAAGTGTAAATACAACTTTTTCAAGGGCATCTTGATATGCGAAATATTTTTACTTTACGAATTAAATGAGTTATATTTAAATCAATAATTTGGTCGCCATTTTGAATTATGAATGTCATAGATGTGGATCCATATGTTTTCATATCAAAATATATAGATAATTAAGTTTAGGAATAATATCTTTGTATTATAAGGAAAAACATTAATATTACGAAATCTATAATTGGTAATTATACATATTTTTTATTGAAAAATTGGAGAAAAATTGAAAAATATTAGAAATTAAAACTAGAATATGAAGAAACAATTGACCAAAATAGTTCCGAACTTTATATTTAATTCAGCACCTCGAAATTATCTTACTCTAGATATGCTAATAAAATCAATTTTGGCGCACAAATCGAGCTGGATACCATAGAAAACCGTACGAATACTATAAGATAAAATTAAATTTAAATTGTATTATTTTAATAAAAGAATTTGTTTATAGGTTCATATTTACACATTTCAGATTTCCAATAACGATATGTGTATAATAGGTATACTCTTTATCTGTTGTTATTCATATGTTTTATATATTCTAATTATATTTTTATGTTTTGCCATTGGTTAGTTAGTAGAGTTATGCAGAAAAACAAAAATATTTTTCAGATATGTATTGATCTGGTTGTCTATTCTTCCAATTCAGCTACTAAATATCTTTTACACATACCAATTCACAAAGATCAAGTCACCCTTGAAGATAGTTGAGAGAAAAATATTGACAGCGATCTGAGCAATTTTATGGAGAATTTTGTTTTATTATACATGATTACGTTGTTATGTCGATATTTCTAAAAAGGGATTTGTGATTTGTGTCATTTTCAAATATAAATATAAATTATTCTCATTTTATAAGTTAATTCGTTTTTAAATACAGAATTATTTCCTATGATTGCTAAATACTATATTTAATTAAGATTGTTACAAGATATTTCAGACGAAAATTATTTTTTAATTTGACATGTCAATTTTAATTACTTTAGGGAAAGATTCCATTCGATAATTTGTACAGGTATCATTTTAAAATTCTTTTATAGAATTTAAATATCATTTCAATTTATTTATTATTATTTAACTTCATTTACTAAAATTGCTACTTTACTACTAATAGAAATATTTGCAATTGAAAATTGAAAATTTTGCTCAAATTGAAAGAAAAGTTAACAAATTAAAAATATGTTTTGCTTCTGTACTAGATATATATATATAGTATGACATATAAGATTTCATATTCATAATTATGTATTCTTTTCATAACAGGAGGTTAATAGATAACTTTTTAAGAGATTAGATGATAAATTCCATCAATAGTATAATATGAATGGGAGTATATTGTTTTAATTTGACCGTGTATACTGAACTACTAATTTAATTATAATATAATTTCAAATACAAAATGATATCTGTCCTATCAACGAATATTGCTTTTTAATAATTGTAAAGCATAGACAACAAAAATCATTGTTATATTTGTTTAAATATTTGAAAAAATATCGAAATAATCAATAATAGCTCCCGCACATTTATCATAAAGACTTGCTTTAAGTCAGAGTAAAACTAAACGCTTGCAGAGAAAATTCTTAAATTTATAATATTTGATAAAATAATTTAGAGGAATCATGACTTTTTTCTTATATTTCATAATAGCAGACATAAATTGTAGAATGGTTTTGCTTGTATCCCAATAACTGCTATTGCTTGAGCTAACAAGGTAAGCCATTAATAAAATTTAAAAGATTACAAACATTTTTCTAATTTATAGATTGTGCAGAAAGACAATAAAAATATATTTATAATTCACCAAACGTTTTTATTACGATAATAAAACTCAATAAAACTAAGAAAATAATTATTCTGCATGATACTCTCGCTAAATACACATTATAAAAAAATTTAGTGTGAACCCTGAATCCTTTTTGTTTTTGAAGTAAAAAAAGAATATTTTTATTATTTAAAAATGTTTTCGACTCTAAAGGATATTTCGAATTTCTGTATTAAATGTATTAAATAATAGCAAATAATCAATATATATCAAATTTAATCGTTATCCTGTAAAATAGAATAATTAATTGGTTACTGTAATATTTATGAATTCTAAAATAAGTTAAATAATTAGTTGAGAGTAATACCGTAAAGTAAACATTGGATAGGGAGGTGGGGGTGTGTAGTAATAAAGCAAACAAACAATTTAAATATTTTAAGAGATATTTTGTCGCCTGAGAACCACAAATTAATCCAAAATTATTTAGATCAAAATATTACTAACTGAGTCTATCTTAATTACCTATGGATTTATTTGTTGATGCATAATCTATTCTTAAATTTATTGTTTTAATCAATACATAAACAAGATAATTAAAACAAAAACCCGAGCTTTCATGTCGTAATAAATTCTCTAGATTGGCAAATTACTACTTCCTTTAAAAAACGGGCAAATGAATATAGCAAACCGATTAAAATAATTTAAATTGACTTAAATAAACAATTCTCCAGAAAAAAATTATATTGTTTTAAATATATCATATACGCGCGATATTAAAGACTCATAATATGTATAAAAATTAAAAGATATGAAAAGCAAAGATATCAACCGATTTGGCCTCTCTTCTCAGCTCTATTGGTAAAATTATGGGCCGAACAAGATTTCACCATTTTGTCATTTTGGCGGTTTTTATTTCGGACAATATTTAATTAGTGTTGCTGATCTAGATAAATATTATTTCGATATCAATGATTCGTTGCAATTAATAATAATAAAAAGAGTTACAATAAAAAATGGTCCATTTATATATTCTACAGAAAATTTAGTTATTCGATTATTTACAAAAAACATCGAAATTGAAACACATCAAAAAGTGAGAACAAATCACCTTCAAAATTCAATAATAAAAAAATGTACGATTGAATTCATTAACATCATAACTAACATCCAATAACATACACTAACATCATAATAACTTACATAATTAAACCATAGACATTACTTTACTAGAGTTAATATTTCGAAATTCAAGGTCGAATTACTTATTGATTTTAGTAGGTCATGTAAAAATTATATATTTAACATTAGATTTTTGCAACTTCATCTTCATTAATTAATCGATTAATCGTCCCCTCAATTACAAAAACATTTTATTTACACTTATTGAGCAGTTATAAATGTTGAAAAAGTACAAAAGTAATCATTACGTGAACATCTTTGAAACTAATTTAAAATGTATATATATTTTACGTTTGTGAAAATTTTAATTCTAATCTCATTTCAGTAAATTATGTATAAAATAGAATTATCTTACCATTTATAACCATATGGATAAAAAGGACAATGCCATATACACATAATTTGTCCATTGAAAGAGACAATTTTTGTGATATCCGACCGCGCCAACTGCATCAAAATCTTAATAATTCATCATTAAAATAAAACACAAATATCAACTTCAGCCGTCCAATGATATTCTAGTAAGCTGTAATTTTTGTGTTGCACTTATATATAATCAAATCAAGATTGGATATTTTTTTATTATGATAGAAAAAAATGCGTGCCATGATATGGATTAAAAGTAATAGGCATTATTTATATGGGAGGATAAATTATGTGAATATTAAACAAATGTTTTATAACCATTCAAAATATAGATGTAAAAACTGTAATGAAAGAAAATGTTTTATTATTTGTTGGAAGAAAAATTCGCTCTAAATACAAAGATAATTAAAAATTTTATTAACAACAATTATTTGTTGCATTCGCTGGTGGAAATAAATATTACTAATTAGTTTCCCAAAAAGTATTAATATAATAATTATATTTATAATTCATTTGTAATTAGAAATATATGGGTGAGATTTAAATCGCTTCGTATTCTATTTATTCTTTCTTTGTCGATTATTGATAATTATAGAGGGGGATTTATCCATTATATCTATTGATGATTTTGGTTTTGAATTTGAATTTGAAAGATTTTTTTTAAATTTAGTGTTATAATAAAGGAAATTCGATTTTAAGCAAGTAATATAATTTTGTTTTATATGATTTTAAATATATAACTGATTTCTTCATTTTAAATTTTAAAAAATGAACACATACGTCATATAATTTCATTTCCAGATACTTTCCAGACAGAATTTTAGCGAAGATTCACATTTAAATTAATACCAATATGCGTTCAAATAAAATGATATGACATTTGCGTTAATTTTTTGTTTAGTTATTTGTTTAAAATTATATTCAAAAAAACTATTTAAAAACTAAATAAAC
This sequence comes from Vannuccia rotundouncinata, assembly GCA_034780395.1. Classification (NCBI taxonomy): domain Eukaryota; kingdom Metazoa; phylum Platyhelminthes; order Proseriata; family Coelogynoporidae; genus Vannuccia; species Vannuccia rotundouncinata. Next base: position 17,495 of record JAUZNC010052100.1, on the reverse strand, counting down.
CTTTTAATTTAGAAGAAATAGGGATAAACTATTTTAAAAGAAAAAGTTCAGTTCCGATTTATTTAATTTAACTTTAACATATACGTACATATGACGTGGAATAATTAAAGAAAGTAAAAGCTGCATTTATTTTTAAAATTGATGATGCTATAATCTTACAGGAAGTGAATGATGACAAGTTAGTTAAAAGCTGTAGTATATAGAAATCTTATTGGTTACAGTTTCTATAAAATGCAAAAATAAGTCATGCATTTATGTTTCTGTAAATGTTTTAAATATTCTTCTTACTTCGGAAAAGAAATTAGTAAAATCTTGGTAGATAAGTTTCGAAAACTTAATTATGAATGTCAGCATCACCGAATATCACCTTTTGCAACATTCGAAACTTTTAGCGGTGTCAATTGGATTTCCATTCTACGTTCTAGGAGCGTTGGGCAATTTATGGTTTGCTGTTGTTCTTTTAACCGCTAAAGACGTGAAAAAGCCTCATTATCACATTTTACTCGGAGTGGTAGTCGCCGACATGTTGTTCAATATTTTTAGCCAGAGCTTTGAAGCCATCCAGGTGATCTACCTGTTCGCCACTGGACGTTTTATCGTTAATGAAAAGTTGTGCTACTTTGTCACCATGGTCTATCACGTACTAGCGGGCACATCGGTCACCGGACAGATGCTCGTCGCGCTGAATAGAGGTTGTGCGGTCTTCAAACCAATACTCTATCGATCCCACATGACAAATCGATCGGCTCTGTTTCTGTTTGTGGGCACGGCGTTTTTATTTCCACTGATGACTACCAACGGGCTGATGATTCTCGGTAGCGTCACCTCCCCGATTCATATGTTGGGCTACTGTGGAACAAAGTTGACCCTGACGGGGACGATTTTTATTGGCGCTTTTTTCATCTTAATGCCTGTGTCGGTAAGTCTGAGCACTTATTTCATGGTAGCAAGACAGATCGTTCGGACGAAAAGAAATACCCGTCAGGAAGTCCTTCGACGTGCGAGGTCCAGTTTTACCATGTTCCTGTGTATGGTCGTGTTTGCGTGCCTTTTTGTCCCGTACGCTGTTGTTGGGGTGTTGACGGAATATCCGACTGTGGAAATTTGGAGTATTTGGATACAGTTTGTTTTCAGCCTTAGTTACGTCATCAATCCAGTAAGCGTTTTTTCTATAATCATCTCCTTCATTTTAATTTTTTATTATTTTTTTATTGAACAATACCGTAGAGAGAGAAAATGTAACTTTATGAAAACAAATTATTTTATATAATTAAACAAAAGCATTGCCGATAATTCACTTCGTTAAAACAATGGAATTTTAATTTCTTACATCTACAGGAATTGCATATTTCATTTTGAGCCCCCTCAAGAATTATTTAATAATGCAATAATTTCCCCACTAGTCTATTTTTATGTTTAAGAGTGCGTTGAGTTGAAACGTCTTTTGTTATACGGAAGTACATCTGTTTGCAACTAACTAATTTGTTGCAGTGGGTGCTAATTAATTACCAATTGGTATCATCTAGTTGGTGTAGATTTTTGAAAAATCAAGAAAATTGGAAATTTAGATATTAAGTAGAAAACGCAGATGGAACCTGTAAAGGATAATTGTTATTTGTGCGATTTCTTCAGTGGGGGATAGCTTTAATTAGCTAGGGTCAATTTTCTAACACAGCAATATAAACAAGGAAAATATAGTGTAATTGAATTAAAATATATTTAAACATATTTATTTATATAGAAAAGACAAAAAAGTTTTCGTTCATATTTAATCCAAATGAAACACTGCAATGAAAAGTAAAGAAACTGAAGAAAATATTTCAAAAGCTATTCCGTACAAAAAATGTACTATTTTAGTCAATTCCAAATGTATACTTATCAAGGGACAAAAATTATTGATATTGTTTTTATTATTTTTATGTTAAATTTATGTTATTGAGTTTTCAAATAAGTATTTTTAATATTTCAACATTATTTATTCAAGAAAATGAAAATTTCTATGGCGGTTTTGCCATTTCTCATTAAGTTGAAAACAATAAACACACCTTATACATTAAAATATTGAAAATCTCAGTCCAAATTTTGTTGACCTCAAAAAACAAAGTAAATATGTAGATTTTATTGAAAATCAAACAGTAAATACCTACAATCATTATCAAACAGTATACAAATAAATAAACGAATACAATTATGTTATTAGATGAACATCATCTTTGAGATAAGCACAATCATTGCAGGGTGTATCTTCAACTGTTCCAGCTCGTATTCTATTGAAACAGGAGCATTGTTTTCGATGAATTCATCCAGAAAATGGGTGATACTTTATGTATTTAACAATTGGATGTTTTTTCTGAGTATTTCTAGCGTTGGAATAATGTATCAGTTATATACATTTTAATCTGTTGAATGAACTTCTTGCTGTACAAATTCTACGTCCTTTGCTTCAATAAATTGGGTCGTGACTCTTGGCACTATTCGCCGTTTCAAAACTAACTGCTGCTCTGCGCTGAATTTTCAAATCATGAGTCAAATTTCATGAACAAATCTTTCAGAAACTGTATATATACATCAGGATCAATAGTTTTATTCTTTGTGGTACACGATCATGTGTTTCTGAATGCTTATAATGACTTCTTTGGATCACGTTCTCTCCAGGCTAACATCAATTGGGAAAAAGATTACCCAGAGGTCGACAATAAACAAACTTATTATCAGTCACTATACCTGATTTTTCAGTATATTTCTCCTGTCAAGTTCAGTTAATGTTTTTACACAACTCAACTCTATGAGTATTCTGTGCCTCTTATAGTGTACAAGAGACCCATTTTGAGACCATTGCCTTAAAATACATTTCGCAAATATTTAGTGTTTATCGTAATACGTTTATCAACCTATCAAATTGAAGTTAAAATTTCTAACAATTTCGTATTTCTTACAAATCACGTATAATAACATCAATTTATTTGTATACTGTTTGGTTTTTTTAATATTCAAATATTCGAAATTTGGTCTAATAAGGACTCTTTTTAGAGATCTACCTGTATAATATTGAGTTCTGAATTCAGGCATTCTTGAAAATAGGTAGCAACCTCTCTGATATGTACTCTCCGAACCAATTTAGGTGTTCTACATGATCTTTGACAAATCTCTACGAACCGCAAGCATGTGTGTCTTCATCCAAAAAGTATTAAGAAAGCCACCTCAACTACAGAACAATAGTTTTGCCTTGGCCTTAGTTGGTCAGTTTCAGTCCAGGTAATTATTGTATCAAATGTACATTCAGTGGAAATTGTTCGCTATTTGTTTTAGAACGGATTCTAGTAAATTTACATTAGTTTATATTGTTTATGACTTGAATGGAAATCCGAAAAAATAAATATAAATTTCAAGATAGGGTGATCCTTAGCTTTTTCGTTAAAGATAAGTTGGTTAACTATCATACAAGACCATATTAATATCACCTGCAACTCGGCGGACTAAACACAACATATGTTTGGCTTTTATTATGTTATATCCAAAATTTAAAGATATTCTGAAAAAATTGTAAATTTCTATTTTTAAACTTTCTTTCAAGTTTATTTTAGATTTCCAATAAAAATAAAAATTATAAAGTATCTTAAAATAGTTTGTTGGTCTTTTTATGTATAATTTAGAAAGGAAGGAAGAAAGGAATTTAGAAAGGAAGATTGACAGTTTTATAAATATATGGAAGTAAACGTTTTTTCGAATTTATATATGTTTAATTATTTTCTTAAATGTGTCACTCATGTGGCCGAGACGTCATTATATAAAGTCCAATTTCTATAAATTTCATTTAATTTAAAACCCATTTTTAAAAATCTGTATCTTTGATTCACGTATTACATTTTGCAGGTGTAGAATAGTTATTGTTAAAGATTATCTTATATTAGTGAACAGATATTTTAATTAACTTGTATTCAATTCCATTCTTTTTTTAAACAAAATGATAATATTCATCATGATAAATATTTGTGATAAAACTTTTCAATTAAATTACATAAAGAGATATTTGTTATCTTAAGTAAAATAGCGGCTACAACACTAAACAATAAGAAATTTAGATTTAAAGTCATAAAAGTGTAAAAATATTCTTCTTTTTGATGTTGTGAATATAGGTAAAATATAAAGTTTATTTCCATATGGCTATAAAGAAATTAATTTTTTTTATGTACCAAATTAATTTACAAAATATAAAATTTTTAGCTAACATTTCGTGAGGAGTGACAAAAAATATATTTCGAAATTCTTAATTAATTGTATTCTTCAAAACAATAGTATACCGTGAGTGTAAAAGAATTTAGAATGAATTGAAATTGGAATTCTCAATCGGAGATGATTTAAATTTAAAGTTGAAGATTAGGATTGAATTTCGGAAGATCGTGTAAAGAATGGAGGTTTTTGATTTTGAAATATCTAATTATATCGCTATTTATGATAAAAACATAACATTCTAAATTTCAAGCCTGCCTCATGCTCATGAATTTGATCGGAGGTTCAAATAAAATTTTGTTTAAGTATCCTTTTCAAGATACGTCACTAAAGAAATTAAATGTTTCATCCAATTTAATTTGATATCATAAGGTAATAATTTTAATTATTTAAAATTCTATATTTCACTTCTAACACAATATGTATTGATTTTTAATTACTTTTTTTAAATGTTGAAAAAAGGTTTTCAAAAGCATCTACTTTTAACCTTCTAAAAATGTCAAATTCTATAATTAAAATTCCACAATTTCTTTATTGTCATGTTTATAAAAGATAGCTTAAATCTTTGATGCTTTGAAGTTATGTAAGTTTGATGTTATGTAAGTTTGATGTTATGTAAAGCATTGTTTTGAAATAATTGTATAAAATTGTACCCTATTTTTTGTTCACTTGTAAATTAGGAATTTTCTGGAATATGCAGACCACTGTATTTACTGGACCCCTTATTGATCAGTATGAACAGTAATGAACAGTATCACCTGCTGCTGTAAACAGTAATACTATCACTTGACTGCTAATTACTTTATAATTTTGTAAATCTGTTAATTGTAATAACTGCATATTTCTTATTTAATTGTCCTTTTCGTTTCTATAATGTATGTGTTTTTAGAGAACATTGTATACTGTTTTGATATTGTATTAATCAGAAATAATAGTAAGTCTATATATAAACTATAGTATAATATAAGAAATTTTGATTAAATTGTTCATATGTACCAAAATTCAAATTGTTTTAACAAATATTTTTACTTATTTATAATGTTGTAGCCTTGCAAGTATATTACATGTAATATTGTTCCTAATAATAATAATCTCGTTTTGGCATATTTGTTTGTTATAATTAATTATAATATAAATTTGAAATGGAATAGAACAGTCACGTGACTCCCGTGACTAGAAATGACTCAACATCTGACCCCATATTTTCCATATTAAATGCTGATTACATTGTACATTAAATTCGTTCTTTTAAAAATCGATTTGAAATATACTAAAAAACGAGAGCGATCATTCTTTAATAAAATATTGTACGTATATATATATATTTGAAACAAAAAAACCTGTTATATACAAAATGGGAATCGATACACTTTAGGAAGAAAGAAGTGTTATACAAGTAACATAGAAACATGTAACATAGAGCAGAAAATTACAAAAAATAAATTAAGTATATCAACGCAAAAATTGTTGGTATTTTAACGACCAGTCATAGAGAGTTGTCTAGGTAAACAGTCGTAAGAAAGATAAAAGTAAACCGCCGCTAGATCTACTGGGAGGTTGTATAAAACGAGCGGATCAAACTGAATTTGAGTTTGATTTCGTCGGGGTGAAGTATGGGCATTTTTGAACAGCCTCAATCGACCCCACAGATAATACAGGGAGCTCTTCTTTGAAGTTTGTCCAGCTTTGTTGAATCTTTGCGTATATTTAATTTTACTTTCAGGTTGGGGTTGTCAGCCCACACAATCATGTTTGTATGTTCACCCAAAATTAGGTCCTGGTTTTTGTCTAACAGAGGTATAATATAATTACAATACCGTCAATGTATTTGTAAATTCGGCTTGCGTCATTTAAAACATCAAGGGTCCCGACAACGATGTTGAAAAGAAAGGTACCAAAGAGAGAGCACTTCGGGATTCCAGACGTAACGGCGACTGTTGAACTAACACCCTGTTTAATGCAGACAGCTTGGCGCCGGTCATCGAAATAATCCACTATTATCCACTGAATAAATACAAAGGGAGGCGAAGTTCCAATAACGTATCGATTATGACTTTGTCACCTAGCTGGTCAAAAGCTTTTTTGTAAATATATTGGTATATTGTTCATTGGTATCGTAATATTATCTATCTATAAGATCGACAACCTTAATTAATTTTCCTGAAATAAAAACAGGGAAAAAGACAAAATGGTGAAATCTTGTTCGGCCCATAATTTTACAAACAGAGCTGAGAAGTAGATCAAATCGGTCAATATATCTTTGCACATTAAGTAATTCCTTTAAATTTTATACAATATATTATCCATTATTTATAACAATGAATATGTTTTTCTGGAGAATTATTTTTATGTCAATTTAATTTAATCCGTATGGTATATATTTTTGCCAGTTTTTATATCAAACGCTGTCTTATATGTATAAACCGTATAGTGTGGTGCTAATCTAAAGAAGTTAATAATATTAATATTAATATTTATAATATTATCCCCTATAATATTTTATCAAAATAAACAATTTTTTTCTATTTTTAACTTTAATCCTTTCAACTTTCATTCCTAAAACCTTTTCTTAAAATATATGTTTATATAAAATAGAATACGGTGAAAACTTCAAATAATAATATGATTATGAAACAACAAAAACAAACTTGCTTTGATTAATTTTATAATGGGATGTTTGCTCTCATAATGAAAGCTATTCAGGAAACATTCCAAAAAGATAACTGATCACCGACAAAATTTCGCATTATAATCATATTAACAACAAATTGAGGTGTTATACTCTGGCGTGCCAAATATGAAGGGGTTGTAATAATCGAGGGGGTCCATCAATTTGAAAAAAATAATCGGGGGGAGGGGAGGTTATCAATTTTTTTTTTAATTAAATAATAGGGGAATTTATATGTTTACTTATTCTTTTCATTGATTTGTTTGAAAATTATTTCTAAATTATGGAAATTGATATGGTAAGTAAAGGATAAGAAACACAATAAAAGCTTTCTAGCAAGTAAATTATGATAAATCAGTACCTAATTATATTGCTGGTCGTTGATTAAAAAGTTTAAAAAACCCAAATAAACACGGGGGTTGCCTATTTTTGACACTAAATAAATAAACGCGGGTGGGGGGGGGGTTAATACATTTATTTGGCATGCCAGAGTTAGGTGGCTTTTTATAGTATGTCAGAAATTAGACGAATTGTTTAGTATATAGTAGTTTACACTTGTAAAAGCCGTTATAGGTATAATTTTCAAATTAATATTTTATGGACAGATTTATCGAAATGAGGGAGTAAACGTTTTAACCTCTCAAAAGTTCAAAATTAAAGGTTTTGTATTTAAGATGAATCATTTATTTAGCTGTCCAATAAAATCGATTAAGTGTACTTAGTCGTTCCCAAAGCTTCCTCGTCTGACATTACTGAAGTTTTGTATTACCTGAACAATTCCATATTGTTTTATTTCAAATTTTGAATCAATATAGAGAATTGAAGAGAATTTTAAATATTTAATCATTGATTTTCGGATAACAATTTGAATTTTTTTTATTGTTATTTTTTTGATGTTCAAGAAGTTGCCACTTTCGGACTCAAACAGAACGTCATTAATATGCAAAATGAAGTATAATGATCCAATTATCTATCCAATTTATCAGTAATTTGTAAATTCTTAATCACACAAAAATATTCTTTTCATATATTCAAACGATATATTTGATATTTTTTGATAAACGATAACGAAAAATACTTTTGTAGCTTATAAACTTTTTTATAAATAACATTCATCGATTTATTTTTAATCGAAAATAACATTTCAATTTTCATAATTATCAATTGTATCATAAATTTAATTACGTGCGAAATTTCTTATTATAGGTTCATGCATATATATGGTGACCACATTTCCTTCATTCTTTTCATAAAAGGTGAAATCGAAAGAGGATGTCATTTAATTCTACCGATTAAAATTTTTATTTGGGATGTCCGTTATAATTGTTGATGATATGGTATATAATTTCAAAAATTTCGTGATTGCCACTATAAAAGCAAAAAACAAACATGTAATATTTTGTTAAATCACTATTTACTAGACTTTTTAGAATAAAGAGTGTTTTTTATGTCAAGACAAGTGAACTTATCTGTTTGTGTGTCTTTGATAAAAGGGAAAATCGGTAAGAAAATATATAAAGCAGGCGTTATTAACTAACTAATTAACAACAAATATTCTTCAAACCAACTTAAAAATATCCGCTTTTACATTTTATCAAGTTAGTCGATCGATGTTTTAACCATGCATAAATGGAAAGAAAGCTTAATGGAAAGAAAAAATTACATTAAAAATTGGCAATCTTGATTTAAACATTTTTTTGTTCCACTATATAGTAAGATTTCGAAATGCAAAATACTGCGTGTATATTGATTAAATGGATCGACAAATGTAGTCCTGTAGATGTAACCTTAGCTCTGAATGGAAATAAACTTTATTTTTTTAGACTAAAATAATTTAAATTTTATGACCAATTCTTGCATTGGCAAATAATAGGATAATTATTGAAATCTGTCCCTGCTTTTTCGCTTATATATAAGTACAAAGTTTTTTATTTCATGAAAATCCAAATTTAAGGGCAAAAAATAAACAATGTTTATACGTATTTTTTTTGGTTTTAACTATATCGCGTATTCAAATTCCGTTCTAGAAAAATTATGAAAATCACTATAGCGTTATCAACATTAGAAGAAATTAAAGGAATGTCCGATAATTTCGTCACACTTGAGAGAAAGAGGATTCGTTGCAAAGAGGGAGAGGGAGATGTGTAAAAAAGAGTGAAACTCGTCACGCAACTAATTTTTGATAAACTAGTGAATTTTTCAATTATTTTTGTACTTAGTCGATCAGATAGAATAATTATGTTGGGGCATACTAGTAGTCCCTGAAATATGTATGCATATAGACATCAATTGAATTACCTAATCGAGCTGAAAATGTACCCTTAAAATTTCCAAAATGCAATAATATTATATATTTTACTATTACCCACTCATGTAGGTATTGTTTCTCATGTTTTTGATATAAAATACAAATAATTGAAGATACCTATCCTATATAATGCTAAATTTCACATTTTCAAGCAATATATATTGTAGCCATTGTCAATTAATAAATAGGGGAGGGGTAATTACACCCTGTCGTAATTTATATAGATGGGGTTTAACCGCAAGCGTAACATTAAATCGTGATCAAGTGGGGAAGGAGTCGAAACATTTTCAAATATTTTGCGATACGTAATTAACAGAATGCGGCACCCGGCCACTATATTATATAACAGCCAAATCAGAATAATTTTCTGCGTAATAGTATTTTAAATAATAATTTTCCCGTACATTTGATTTATCCCTCGAATGTCTTTGCTTTATTAGATCTTGATGATTAGCTTTCATAACTCGAATCATAATAACCGAATAATATTACAAATCCATTTTTCATAAATCCACTATTATGAAAATATACTGCATACGCTAGGGGACAAATCCTACCGATCTTATTGGATGAAGTCCACAGGATCCTGCCGGTCCTATAGGATATGCCAGCAGAAATCTGTAGGATGGTCCTACGCAGCCTAATACATATTTTGGTTCTCTCACTTTTAAAATTTAAAATTCGAAATAATGTTAAGAAGAAAAATCTTTCTATTGCTTTCCACTAGCGCCATAAACATTTATACAATGTTTGCACAATTATTAAATCTAATGTTCAAAAAACGTTGAAATGAGACGAAATTTTAGCATTATACAACAATTAAAAACCAAACAATTTTGCAATATTTGAATAACAAATTTTATGCATTAGACAGAAATTATAAAAAAATTCTGTAAGAATTATTATTACTTTTAAAAGCCATTAAGGATCAAAAAAATATATATATATTGTTTACTAAAGGTGGATACAATTCATAAATAATCTAATAGAAATTACCTAGCGATAACAATTAATCTCAAAATTACCCTTTTGTTAATGGAAATGTGGAATTGAATAATATATAATGTAACATATGTATTGTACATACAGGAAAAATATGAATAATGTGAAATTATTGTAGTATGAAATATGTAAATAGATATAATAAATACACAACGGACTATCTCATTCAATTTAAAACATAGTACTATATTATTTCCCACTAATAACGTAAAACGTATTTAAGTAAACATAATACACTGGTTGCAACTGTTGAGTGCGATCACAACCAAAAAACGCACTATGTGTATCTAACTATATCTGAGCTATGAGGATATTCAAATATAAAGAAAAAGTTCTGCGGTCACAATTTGAATAAATGTTAACAGATTGAGTGTTGACTTTGAATTTTCCACTATATTAATCGATCGACTGTGGGAGACAAAGTCCGCGAAGCAGAGGTCTCGTGAGCCATGGTCATTTACTGGAACCAATCACTTAGTATATGTGGTGGCGGTGTTACAAGTTCGCATATCTATAAGTATCACTAACAAATGGGTGATTTTTACTAGATTAACATACATTTCGTGCGACGATTCGGATTACTTCTTTGTAAATTTTGATAGATTTTACTAGAAGAGATAGATTAATTATATGTTTAAAAGTATTAATAGATGACATTAAGCTATAATAATTACAAATAAAACTAAGAAAATGTAATCTAAACATTTAATAAAATATATGTACATCAGATCATCTAAACATTAATGGAAGGGGTGTCTCCAGCATATTTCTAATTAATTTATTGTCTTTTCTCAAAAAATACTAATTCATGATTTTATAAAAGATTTGAAAATTAGATATAATTATAGTTTTAGACAATTAAATACTTTATAAATTTGTTGTACAAATAGCTACCTTATAATTATTGAATCATTTAAAGATATGCTTAAACTTATAATTGACTACATTTTCAGATTTTCAGTCACTTTGAGAGGGGGTCGTTCACAAACCCAACGACTCTTTCCTTGACGACGCCCCTGTATTTGGCCACAATAATTTGGACTAACGTTATTTATATATTCATTATATAAAAAATACACGATTCCGAGCTATTAATTTAAATATAGTGGGAGCTTGGCGTTCACTGATTTGTTCCTTGTTAATGACAAATTTGACTATGCAGTATTCGACAATTAAGATATAATATTTAGTTGTGTAACTAGCTCGTGTAACTAACTGTTTTTGCGACTTGGAAAAATCGCTTTTTAAAAAAATTAAAAATAAATTAAGCCATAGGCCTTTAAAATTTATTAAAATTATTAACTTATGTGAGGATCGAAACTTATTCATCAATCAACAAATAGATAACTTAGTTAACAGAATTCTCAAGAAAATATTAATAATAAATATACTTTATTGTTTCTAAGAGTCAGACGAACAAAGATTACAGAAATATGCATTAAAAGATTACAGCAAAATTATTGAGAGAAGATATATTTTTCATAATTAAAAATAGCATTTAATAACTTGTTAAAAAGCTTTTAGAGTTAGTTGTGTTAAGGGTAGGAGTGATAAAATTGTGTTGCGGTCTCTTAAGTTGTGTTTGTGTTTGTTTTTTGGTGTGAGGAAGTGATGTAGGACGTGGGATTTATTGTTTATGATGCTGTGAAACAGTTTTTCATCCGTTTTCTTAAATATGGTAGTTAGGTCTGTTTTCAGGTTGCAATCTTTTGCTTCTTAACTTCGGACAAATTTTCGTAGCCGCGAGAGGTCTTCTGTGTTGGCAAAGCCCCACCATGCTTGGTTGGAGTAAGTAAATCTGCTGATGATGAGAGTGTTGAATACATGATGAATATTCTGCATCTTACTATTTGTGGTCTCGATGTGTATCTCAGAAATAATCCCATAGATATCGTTTACATAGTTGACATAGATGATGTTTGGATTTTTGGCTTGAGGTCAGATGCAACCACTGCAAACACAAAAGGGTCTAGGGCGGAACCTTGTATTACACCTGCGTTAACAGGTTGTACACTTGATACTGGTGGATTGATGGTGGTTAGAGAAAAAGTGGATTATCCAATTGTAGATTTCAAGTGGGATGTTGAGATTTCCCAATTTTTCGAAGAGGTTGGCATGTCTAACTGTATCAAATGCTTTTGAAACATCCAATGCCATTACCCTGACGTAGGGTTTTTTTTTCAAGAATTGTTGTGATAGAAGTAAGAATCGCTATTGAAGCCGCAGTTGTGCTAATCGTAGACCTAAAAGCGAATTGATCTTCATAGTTACTGTTTCGTTCAATCAAGGGGTGAGGTGTTGGTAAACAGTTTTTCTGTTGTACGAGCAAGTACTGATGTTATGGATATAGGCCTGTAATCGGCTGCTTTGGTTGGGGTTGCCTGTTTTGGTATTAGCTTGATGATAGCACTCTTCCATTGCCGAGGGACTGTGTATTGATTTTTTGATAGATTTATCACCTCTGTGATAGGCTTACTTAGAAATTCTGCGCTTAATTCCAGATACCAGTATGGTATTAGGTCCGGTCGCCATTTTCTTGAATTTCTTTAGAGTGTTATAAATTTTATTTTTGTCGAAAAGGTTGGTGACAGCTGTTGGTCCAATTCCCCTAAAATACGTGGTTCATACGAATTGTCAGTAGATGTAGTAGTGCAGAGCATGTTTAAATATTCTGCTGCGTAAAGCATGGCTCTGTGTTTGGGATAGTTTTGGTATTTTCCTGTGATTTTGTGAACTTCATTCCATAAGTGAGTCGGTTGTGAAATCGCCGTTCTTTAGCTTGTTGCAGTTGTAGTGGGTAATAAGTTTCCCAATTTTGACTGTGGTATTTTCTGCAATTTTATAATTTC
>JAUZNC010052089.1:0-15076 GCA_034780395.1 Vannuccia rotundouncinata | reverse complement strand
TCACGACCGAAAGAGCTATCTATGATCATTGGAACCAGAGCACGGGTGTGATTGCCGTACGTGATGACTTTGAATATTGGCGAAAAAACAGTTACCACTATACAGCCTCCAAGCCACTCTGGTTTGAGAACTCCGAAAAGGAAATTCAACACATAATGTTTGACGATAATGTTCGCTATGACGAGGATGACAACATTCTTAACTTACGAGAATTCAAGACCGCTGACGATGTCCACTCAGTCAATGTGGAACCACACGATGCCTGCAATTTTGACAACATTTATTTTGTTCAAGCTGATCTGCTTGACAGTACAGGAGACCACAAATATTTTATTCGTAAAATTTGTGAATCTGAAAACGCTTTGTGTGAAAATGAAACACACGGTACTGAATAAATTCAAACCAAACTGTGTCATTTTGAAAAGAATTTCACATCTGATCGATATTTTACAAAAGAATGTTTTAATGAAAACTATTTTCAATAATTTTGCATTTTTAAACAATTAATACTATTTACATATTTATTATACTGTAATTGCTTCTTACATTATCTATGTAAAAAGAAGATGACCAGTATAATAGCATTATTTTATTTGTAATTTATTTTCGAAATCAACCATATCAAGATGATATTGATTTGCCTTATTATTATCATTTAAATCATATCATGTGTACATATTTATATTTGAAATGTTTTTTACAACTTATATATTCCTCTGATTTTTAATATTTGTAAGTCTATCTAAACCGTTTTTTATTATGAATTTTTGAATTCATCAATGACTGTGAAATTGGAGCAGTTTACAATATTTACTGTTGTGAAACATTGTTTTACATAGCGCCATTCAAATTAGTTAAGTACACGAATATATTTTATCGAAAAAATTTAGTTTTGGATAATTTCAAACTTTTTGAGTATTTCTTTCATATAGGGTTTACATTTAATAAAAATATTAACAAAAATTTTACAGATACCAAATTTCATTGGAAGAATTAATCATTATTAATTAACCAATATATCTAATTACATATATGATTACATATACACTACTCTAAATTTTAATTTTTTTATTTATCTGGATAATTTTCATGGTATTTTGTAAGATGAGATTTAAAACCTTTTAAACTGTGTATTAAAGGAGACAATGATTTCTTTACGTCTATTTTTATATTTTATTACGTGCTATATTTATTTGAACATCATTTGAACAATGTCTGATGAGTAAATATAGATCTATAACTTGTATAATAATAAATGTTTTTACATTCGTGATTTATGCGAGTCAAATTTTATTTACATTAATTATATTTTTCCCATGCACTTAACAAATACGACTTATAGGTTGAATTATAAAAATGTATTAAAAGTGGATAAAATTCGTAACAGAAATAATTTCAGTTGTAATTAAAATAAAACGAATTTCTTCGTGAATAAAAACCTAACAAATTGTTTTACAGTCAAATCTGCAAAAATATCCATTAATAAATTTTAAGACCGTCCATAAAACCTCCCGTCCTTAACATATAGCCCAATTTTATTTTTTGGGATAAATTTATTAAATAAATGAATTTATTTATTTTAGAGTAGGTAACTATTAATAACAAGCAAAATATAAAACACTATACGAATATAATTGCATGTATTATCGACATGGTCTGGTATTTACATGCACAATATTGATTTAATTCCCTCAAACATGTGTCGCGAAATAGGGCGGCTTGAGGGAAAAGTAGAAGTCCAGGCCGATATTGTCATATAATTTTGGCGCAGTTAATTTCTTCGGGCAATTGTTTTAGTTCACGTTTTACGAGCATACGGTGGAGGATTGGTCCGCATTGTCGGTAAATTACATAACGTTGAGCTAAAACTCAGCGGAGCATCCCATATTAGTGACATATTAATGACTCACGGTGACGTCAGACCTATACTAGGTCTCAACTTCCTGTATCAGTTTCGGTTAATTCAAGTATGTAGCCCTTTAGTCACAGATAATACAGGTTTTGTCGCTAAGTTTCGTCTTCAAGAGGATGCTAAATTGGAAGGAATGTGTTATCCTCACAGAAGTATTCTTTTCTTAATGAAATTATTAGTGGAAGTTGAATTAGGGCGATTACTTGCTGCGAAGATAATATATCCAGTCTTTAATCCTCTGGTCTCAGGACCCATAGTCCCAGTCCTTAAACAAGCTGGCGCATCGAGACCAATAAGGATTTGCGGCGATTATTCTTTAACCTTAAACAGGATTATAGATCGGGATTCCTATCACCTTACCTCGTATGGAGGAAATTCTCAATAAAGTTTCCGGTGCTACGGTTTATTCAGTTCTAGATTTAACTGACGCCTATCTCCAGGTGTCTTTAGAGGAAGCAAGTCAACATCTCACGTGCATTTCCACCCATGTAGGTAAGGCACTTTTCTTATTCTAAATGACAATTCGGTGTGTCGGTGGCTCCGCTAATCTTCCAAGAAGCCATGCATGAAGCATTAAAAGATATTCCATGCGTGGCTAGTTACCAAGATGATATTCTCATTGGTGCCCCTCAACCGAGGTACATGATTCCACATTACGTCAGGTAAAGGATCGCTTAAACCAGTTCAATTTTCAACTCAATGAAGCAAAATGTAAAATGCGACAATCGTCTGTGAAGGTTCTCCAATCCTGAAAGAATTTATGTTCTCAATAAATTGCCTACTCCGACAAACAAAGACCAACTACGAAGTGTTCTAGGGAGTCTTCGCCACTACGGTCAGTTCTGACCAAACTTTTCTCAAGTCGCTCGTCCGTTATACTGGCTTTTAAAGCGTGACGTACACTGGAAGTGGACTGATGAACATTCGACGGCGATATCAGTCTTACTAAAGCTAATTCCTGAAGGCTCTCTTGTTTGCTATGACGAGAGCAAGCCTTTATTCGTTACTTGGGATGCATCTGCTGACGGAATTGGGTTTGTCTTGTCGCATGATGATGATCAACGAGAAATCGTCTGGACGGGTAGTCGCGTGTAATCACCAGAAAAATCAAATTATTCTCACATTGAGCGCGAAGCTTTATTGATTGTGGAAACAGTGAAGTATTTCCATCGATACTTAGCGGGTCGTCATTTCACGATTGTTTCCGATCACGCTCCTCTCATAAATATATTTTAACCATATGGAGTATCCGACAGAATCTCTTCTAGGCTGCAACGTTGGGCCTTGACATTGAAGACATATTTGTTTTCTATAACGTACAGAAAAGGTGAAAGAAATTTTTTAGCGGATGCCCTATCGCGTCTTCCGCTAAGTAATATCACTTTAGTACCTACGGTAAATCTGCTGGAAATTAATTCGTTACAAGAGTTTACGAATCAACAACGAATCTCTACTTCATGAAATTGGTACATGCACTGATCCTGATATTGTTTTGCTTAAACAATATATCACAAAAGGATGGCCTCGGTATCCACGCTCATCAATGTTGCCATACACCAAGGCTAATCATGAATATTCAATTTAACAAGGTATCGTTTATCGAGGTTTTCGTGTGATTCCTCCTAAACCTCTGCGTTCACGCATACTAAACCTTCTACATCAGCATCACGCGGGAATCGTCTGTATGATTCAGCTCGCAAGACAATACTTTTGGTGGCCTAAAATGGATCAACACATTAATTTTTTCGTTCAACGCTGTAATACATGTCATATTCACGCCAGAAAATGTACAAATGCGCATCTCAGGTCTTGGAAGGATGCTAGTTATTTTCTCGAAAGGGTACATGTCGATGTAGCAAATTATTTCTTCCACTTGTGGATGCTTATTCTAATTGGGTTGACATCCAGTCGCTTACCAATTTATAAGCTAAAGCTACGATTGATGCACTACGACAATGAAAACTTGCTTTACTTATTCCGAAATAAAACACTAATGTTGTTAAATTTTGATATATCAACTATAGCAATGTGCAAACCATCTTGTAATATATATGTATATATACCATATAAAAACATTCTATTTTACATTATATAAACATATTCTACATTCCACACACGATCTGTTGACATGATTGCGCACATGATTAAAAATAAAGCTATTGATTTAGAAAAAACTTTCGAAACTTTTCTATTCGAAAATTTCTCTATGCCAATTGCGCCATTAATTCTGAAAAAAGGATTTGTTTGCCCCTTGCTAAACAGTGCGTTATAGCCATAGATTTAAACAATATAGTAATTAACGTAAGAGATAACTATAGGTTTTAATTAATTATATGGTTATAACAAACAATTCGATATTTGCCAATTGGACAATTATAAGATATTATACACCAATACGTTTTCAAAAAAATCTTTCTAATCAGTAAATTTTAAATACCGTTAACTAAGTTATGTTAAATATAGATTGTGATATAATGAAAAAACGGTAACCTAGTTAAAATTGGTACAGAGCTATATAGTATAGTAAAACTGTCTATTTTTAGTAGTCTTTTATTTATGAAAATGTATCGTAAAAATCATAACTATAGTATTTATAAAATATAATTTTTTACTTATTTAAAAATCATTAAAAGTACTCTATTGTGTGAATAAAATATTCTATACTCTATTGAAATAAAATCAATATTTATAAAAAATATGTAGATATAATAAATAATAATAAAATAGTTATAACAATCACGTCCATGAAAAATAGTAAATATTAATATATATTAGTTAACTATTTGACACAAAGTGTGCCGGAGATTGAGGAAGGAAAATTTTGACATGATAGTATGTAGTTAAAATTAATTTTATCGATTATCCATGTCACCAAGTTTCCACGAATTAAAACTTATGTAGGCCAATTTATAAATGATTCTATTTCTAGTAAAGTGAAATTCCACATTTATGAGCACTCCAATTATAATGGCTTCATCCGTACGTCTTTTAAACAGTCTTTATAAGCCCCAATTAAAATAGTCTATTGAAGAGTTTATTAGGTTAGCGCGTTTATGAACGCGTCTTTCAAATAAGCTCCTGGAGATTAAAAAATTGCAACGAGATTTGTTTTAATAAATTAATAAATTAATTCATAATTTAGTTGCAATAAGCAATGAAATGAAAAGATTTCAAAATAATTAAATTTATTTTCATTTTAAAGGGCAGTGGCCAACAGGCAATCCATATTTTTGGTATATTATTACAGTTACAAGTTGTTAATCAAAATGTATTTTTTTAAATTGTGATTGTTAATAGATACATATTTAAAGAATAAATTTAGGTAAAACTGCTATACCCATAGAAATATAAATAAGATAGAAGTAGAATGTTTAGATATGTTGTTGATTTTTCTGCCTGTTAAGTGAAATCCCAATGAATGGATTAAAAAATATCTATTTATAAAATACATTGGTTTTATACATAAAATTGTAATTTTATTGTTGTCTATAACTGAAGATTGTGACATTTTTTTATTGAATTATACTTTATTATATACCATTGTAGACACTTAAAATATGGTTTTTAGAAAATTGCAATTGCAGTTTAAAATATTGTAATATAATGGATAAAATAGGATTTTTAGAGAGGTTTATTATAAGCTATTATTGCTTCCATATATTGATATACATTTCATTTGGATAAAACTGTATATATGCAAAATCTCAATAATAATTTATAATTATTTCATGGATCAAGCGGGTGGTCACAGGGGTCATGAACCCCCCTCAGAGTTTTGTTGGAAATTTTATAGGCTTGTTAGAAATGTCAAAGTTTTTAAGACTAAGTGATGACTAATTGAAGATTCAATTTGTATTATTTATAATATATTGTATTTTATAGACAATTGCTTAGTTAGTGCGACATAGTTAAATCAATATATTTAAAACTAATTTACTCATAGAGAAATTAAACACAGAGATTTCACTCTTCTATTGCTCTGCATTGATTCAATTACTCTAAAAATAATATCTATATGAAGGATCTTGATCTCTGTGTTGTAATAAATGAAATCAAAGTTATTATTGGGATGTTAAGCAGTTGGTGAGGAAAAAAACAAGGATCTGGTGTATAATTCTATTTACAATGAAGCTAAACAACTATACAGGAAGGTAGAAGACAATGATGAGTTATAATTACCAAAACCAAGGCTTGCTGGTCGTCAACAGCATCAAAACAACATCCCAGCTACAACAGCCAAACAATATTACAAATGGGCTATCTGGTACCCCTTGCTTGATATTCTCATATCAGAACTTCAAGCCAGATTTAACCACCATGCCAACCTGGCTATGTCAATGTATTTACTTTTGCCATCAAATTGGAATTGACTTCAATAACATTGTCAAATCTTTCAATTTGTATTCAAATTTGTTACCAGATGGCGTTGCCAGCTGAAAGTCGGAGTTTATTCATTGGCAGCAAAGATGGATGGATATGCCACACAACAAGCCAATGAAGGCCACACTTCAAAGCTGCACTACTTCAATGTAATAGCTCTTTGTACCCCAATATTAACATCCTTCTTTGTATATTTGCAAGTATATCAGTCTCAAACACCACAGCAGAGTGGTCATTTAGTGGTTTCAGATTGTTAAAGACATTTTTGCTCTACAATGGGTGAGGCACATCTCACAGACCTTGCCATGATGGCAATACACAAAGATATTTATCTCAATTATGATACCATTATTGATTTTATACATGTAAATATAATACTTGTTTATCATTTTTATAATTGACATTCAATTTGTGACAAGCTACATAATTATATATGTAATATAAATGATTGTATATATGTCTATAATTCATACATGTATCATGTGTATAATAAATTTGTCAGAAATATTATATACTTTGTCAGAAAATTTTCTTAATTTTTCATTGACCCTACCTGTCACAAAATCCTAGCTATGTGCCTGTGGATATAAACATAAGTTCACATATGTAGTACTTATATATATATATATAAGTTCTACATAACATATATATATATATATGTTTAAGCTAGTTATCTAATATGCAAAATATGAGAGCCTTTTATAAAATAATTATTTTATAAAACCACTATTTTTTATATAGGAAAAGAATGCATTGTCCATCAATATTAAAAATAATTTTAGTTCATTATTACAATATGAATAAATAGTCACCTTGGTTAATTTTATAAGTTAAGGGTTAATACAAATATAAACTTGTTAAAATTTATGTATAAAATAATTAATAAATAAAAGACTACAAAAAATTAATAACATTTATTTAAGATAATAAAATATGCATGTAAATAAATGGATTGTAATATAATCAAAAAATACTATATGGTTTCATTATTGACAATTACATAGAAAAGATAAATATGATAGCAGTATAAAACAGATAACTGTTTATTATGAGAATAAGAATGTATGTAAATATAAACTGAATGTAGTAATCAAAACACAGTGAGTTCACCAACTTCTTTTTCACTGCAAAATTATTAACCACATTTTGATTTTAATGTTGGCATAAATTAAATTAATATTTGAAATTTAATCTAAGAAAAGGTTTTTAATGTGAACTCAGAAAAGAACACATCTCAAAGCTGATCAAACTTTTGGAGAAAGATGACCTTTGGCTTCTAATATTGGATGTCTCTGTCTAGCCACTGCACAATGACAACTAAACCAGAGACCCCTTTTCTCTTAAAGATCAATAAGATGTAACCCTTTGAAGATACCATGGTATTATATGTGATTATGTTCATAGCAAGTTTCAACAATAAAAGCCATTAATCATTAGGTTGCTGTTCACATTGTTGATGTCCCATCTGCTTTAAAGCATTTTTATTTGATTCAAATCCAGGGACACATGGCACACACATTGATTCCTTAAAGTGGTTTCATGTGTTGCTCTATCAATTTCATGAGTGTAGATTCCAACAAACCTACGAAATGTGAAAATATAAAAATATTACTAGATTTTTAAGGAATATAAAAGCTGTTAAAAGCTCTTAACTTAATATAAGCTTTTATTGAATAATGAATGGGTAATATTATGTATTGGATAAAACATTTCAAATAATATATGTACTTTGTCAAAGAGCTAGATTTCACCGAGGCCTAATATTGGCCAAAACCTATTCTGTGCTGTCCTGGGTACTTGTGTACTGGCTCTACATGGTAGTGGTACAATGTCTAATTAATAAAGTTGGTACAAATGTATACTTTATACTATGAATTTTATTAAAAAGATAAATATAGTTAAAAGGATGTCTGCCAGCTATCTCCATAAAGGTTAAATATGATAAAAATGAATGTATTTCAAAATCACACAATCCAGGAACCTAAATATTTTAGTTACAGGTAATTACATAGGTATGGGTTGCCTTACCATGTATTTTTTTATATATATATATATGTACATTATATTTGGTAATTACATCCTTCTATGATAATAATATATTTATATATTACTATATATTAAGATCTGCCAATAAAGAAAACTGTAAAAAAAATTGGTATGAATTAACAAAAAGGTAGTGAAACTTTAATTTTTTAGTGGAATACAATTAAAATAATATTTATGTTATATATTAAATAAATGAATGGAGCATTTCTAAATAAAAAGGGATTTCTAAAAATCAGTAAATGGTTGACAATAATCACACACTTCTTTTACCATTTTTAATTAACATTAAAATAAATGTATACTATTAGTATATATACTGTTTTTAGGATAGTAAGATTAATAGTGACAGAATGAGTACTTCTATAAAATATGTAGAATGTTAAGTCATTCCGTTATAAATTTATTATTTAATATAATAGTTTTAAAATATATAATCAATTATAAAAATATTATACAAATAACAATATTATTGAATTATTATGAATATCTTAATTTAGACTAAAGTTATTTGGTACAAAAAAATTACCTAATCATTACTTTAGCACATACATTAATTAACATAAAAACAGGCTAATGGACCATCAATAAAAAAATTTGATGATATTTTAATTCTTATAAATTTTATGTATGAGAAATATTTGAATATAGGCTAGATATCTAAGCAAACAGTTAAACATTTTTTTTATATCATTGTAATGATAATAGATAGATAGGGCTGGTATTCTGAATAAAAGATTATAAAAAATGTATAAAAAAGATAAGGCTGGTATTCTGAAACCTATAAATTGACCTATACTATAGTGAACTGTATAACAGGGTGTCCACTGATATGTAATAATTGTCTTGTAAGACATAGATGTAATCCATGTTTTATTATAAGACAGCATTGTTATAACATAAACATAACAACCTGCCTATGACTTATAAAACTAAAATTATCACAATATTAGATAGCTTATAGAACAATGTATATTATTGTGTATTATTTATAACTAATATTCAATAGCATTATACTATATACTATTTATATATAGTATATAAAATACTTGGTTAACTTGATTAGTCCACCATGAGAAACTCTTTGAAGAAAATCCTAAATTTAAGGTATTGCAGGAATGGAGATGCTTTCCTTAATTTCATTGGGGATAATGCAGTCATCTGATTGTGAAAGGATTTCTGGACACTCATCATACTTTCTAGATTTTAAACAGAAGTAAGTGATATAGCACATTTGAGTCTTCCACATTAGGATACTCTAATTTGGCATCTTGCAGTTGCTGTACAAGTTCAATGGCTAAGAAATCTGATGTAGCTGAAGTAGATACTCACTGTATTGTTAGTAAAGCTTCCTGCAAAGCTAGTTTATAAAACTTCAAAAGAGACATTATATAAAGTGGTTGCTTCAGTAGCCCCATCATATCCTGAACACCATCAATTTATAGTATATATTTGGGATAATAATTCGAGTAATTTGTAAAATGAAATACAATATATTTTAAGTAAATAGCAAATCAGGTAAATGCAAAATGATAAATTTCTTTACTTTAAACACATATTTTTGATTTCACTCTTTCAATCAATTGTGAGTGTTATAAAAATACACCTCTATATATCTCAATCATTGACTGGCTTGGCTGACTCATCCACCTCCAAAGGTAAAAATTAGAAAATATTTGAGGCTTTAACATAAACCTATGTCAACAAGCTAGCTAGAGCAATGTGCATGATCAATCAATTTCCTTAAGTTGGCCATCATTTGCAACAAATGATCTGGTTTTTCACAAACTTTCCAGTTGCTCTCTATCAGTCCATGCATCTTATATTAATAATTATATAGTCAGATATATTCTATATTATTTGTTTTGTTAAATTAACCTAATTGGCTATGAAAACCAAAAACCATGTAATTAAAGGCTGACACAACAGGCAGTGGGTGGGTGAGCGCTTGCTCCCCTGGCCAATACATATAAATAATCCACAAAATAATACATAATTCCCTTCTAATGACTTGTTGTTGGTCCATCTAAAATCTGTGCTCCCCAACTGTGAATAATGACACTGGACCAGAACTAACATTTCTTAGAAATAATTAACAAAATAATACTTTTAACTGTAAGTAAAACTTAAGTATGGCATAAGAACTCTAAGATATATACATTAATATTAAAGCCACAAATACAATACATTTGGAATCAATAATTAAACATGTAATTATGTTATCTTTTACAAAAGAGAATAACAGAATATATATTCAAATTAATATGCTAAAATTAATTATAAAATTACAAACACACCTTGATAAAAATTATCAGACTTTGCTGCATATTTAGAAATTGAATGTACAATGTAAGTACTTAAAATATAATCTAAACAGTGTTGCTAATTAATAATAAAGTATTGAATTACAATAATTATTAACCAACTAAGGTTTAGAATAAAAACATCACTCAATAAATGAAAACAATAGCAAGTTTTCATTATACCCACATTCCTTTAAATTAATACTTATTATAATGGTGTTGTTAATTATGCCTATTTTAAAATATAAATATAAATTTTAAAAATGTATAAAATTAGTTTTACTAATAAAATTATGGTTGCAGAATATTAACCTTTTACTGATGATATTATAAAATTCAGATTTCAAAAACATGTTATTTGCATTTATATGGCTGAAAATTGAAACTATTTGTGACATTGATAGTTTTGGGAATTCCAAGTTGACAGAAAACACCTTTACCTATAACAGTCTAATCCAAAATATGTGACTATTCACACAGCTAATAAAGAATCTAATATTCAGTCTAAATTTTTTAATTCCGATATAATTTTTAATTTTCCTTCGTCTATTAATCCTAAACTTATTTCTAACTCCCCTTAATCAAAAATTGAAACTGGAGTCTATAAAACTCCCTGTAATGATTGCCCTAAATTTTATGTCGGCGAAAGTGGTCGTACCCAATATACTCGCATCAAGGAACACAAGTCTTTTATTTTAAAATGTAACATCAACTCCAATCATCCCTTCAGCTTTGATTCTTTTTCAATTATTTACAAATATAGCACTAAAATCAGACATGTGGTGGAAGCAGCCTTTAATTAATTTACACAATGACCAATGTATTAATCTTAATTCAGGGTTTTTCAATATTAACAGTAACATTTCTAATTGTATTATAAATATAGTATTAAGTTCGATAGTCGTTCAGCAAGACGCTCGATAAGGTTGCCCACGTCTGCCTACTTTCTAAACTGAAATTCTACGGAGTATGTGGGAACACCCTTAGATGGAGATAGAGTTTTCTGGTGGACCGTTCTTAGTCGGTTGTTCTTGATGGAACTAAATCCTCAACAGTCGCTGTCACGTCTTGAATACCACGAGGCACCTTATTGGGGCCCCTTTTTTTAGTGTACATATTAGTTTAGCCTTTTCGCGATGATACAACACCATATAAAACCATAACAAACAGCTCGGCTGCAATTGAACTTCAAAAAGTTTTCAAGAGATTGCAATCCTAAGAGCAAAACAGTAACATAGAAAAAATTATCATCCCAACATCATATACAATCTGAAAGATTTAGCAATGGATTTAAGATTGTATATATTAGTTATTTCTAACTTTATATTATTATTTATTTCATAAATTTAAGTACAATACCAATACATAATTATTAATCAAAAAATATATGTTGTTTAATCAAAGTATATTATTACATTATAACTATCAAGAGAACAGAACAAGTGAGAACAATACAAGAAGTAATAATTAATACATAATAATACGGCATATAACAAAATAAGGCTTTTAGTCAATATTCCGTCGATAATTTTCCGATTTAAGCCAAGTAAAAATTTTCAGTTAAATTGATGCTTAGCAGTAGTTCTCATAACAACGAAGAAGAAACTACTTGACCCCTTTGATATGACAATACTTATTTATCCAATTGTCATCAATTTGGAGGAGAAGGGGACTCCTGCAATGTCAGAAGTGGTGTAAACTCTACGACGATTACTGTTTAACACAAGGCAGGGCTTATTCAACCGAATCCATAAGACTATTTTGCAATGTATTTTGGCGCTGAAAGTGTCTCCTCTGACAGTACGCACAAGAGTATATTAAAAAAGTCTAAACAGCATAATATAAAGGTAGTAAAGTAATGGAATCACCATTTAGTTGCAGCAATTATCAGCTTTGAGTGGGCTCTACGTGTTGGTGATCTATTGACCATTAAGTGTAAAAATATGTGATGTAATGCAAATGCTGACGAAATCCAATTATCAGTGGTTAGAACCAAAACTACTAATGATTCCCAAGAGTTTATTTAATGTTTTTTTAAGTAAAAAATCAACGGAAAGAAAGTAACCCAACAGGTTATTGTCAAAAATACATTGTATATAAAATAAGCTTTATTTGCATTTAAACAGGCGCATTACAGAAAAACAAAAATCTACTTTATAAAACATAAAAAATACTTACATATAGAGCATCCAACACGAAAACTTACAGTGCGGATACATACGGATACAATTGAATATACTAATAAGAGCAAGCGCAAGAGTTAACAGTTAATGGCATGGAGCAATTTGACTATATAGTTTTTAGAGTTTTATAGTTTTTAGTGTCAAATTACAACGACTATTACACATTGGGCCAAATTACAACGACTATTACACATTGGGCCAAATTACAAAGACTATTTCAAATATACAGAAGTTGAAATTCGCAACTTCAATGGGCATGCTTCAGACCAGCTGTGCTGCTGTACTTGTTGAAGTTCTGAATTGTTCGAAGAATGATATTATGCGCCATTGAGGGTGGCGATCAGCAACAGTCTGCGAAAGCTATATTCAGCAATCTAAAATGGTTAAGAGAAAAGTATCCAACGAACAATTACTATAATAATAAAATTTAATAAATAAATGTTAAATAAAAACTAGGTTACATATTAAGCATAATATAGGAAATACATATTTTTATAAATTTTAATTAAATGCATAAAAAATCAATCAATTAAAAACTCATTATGAAACAAAAAAAATTAATAATTAAATATCATTGCATGCACGTACATACATATTCAATATATAGATAAATTATTTTACAATGTATCCAAGTTTAAAAACTATAATATAATTGAACTTCAAAGGATATATATATGTTTAAATTGTTAATTTATAATTATTCATTATTATTTCCTTTTAATATCCATCAAAGAGGTTCATTATTGTTCTCTTTTCATATTTTTTATTAGTAAAAATTCATATCTCTTTCCATTCTTCTGCCTCTGAGAACATTTTAAATTGGTATAATTTGCTTCTCTCATTCATCCAAGCCTTAACGCACACTACCACCAATTATTACAAACCATTTATAGCCTACATTACTGTTAAGAGAACAGACTTCCCCGTCAAAGAGAGTTTTGTGATAATTGAAGATATTGCAGACAGTTAATAGTATTTCTTATGGCAAGTTACCAGATCTCATGTCTCTCTCTATATAGTATATTTTAAAGTTTGTCTTTTATAGCACTCAACACCACACAACCCAGTCATTCTGAGATACTTCAACTGCTCAAATTATGCAGCTGGCTGGCCCAGGTCGAAAATTAATTTTGCATTTTGATGCTCGTAATACGGTTTTCTTGGCCGATTTAGAATCCAAAATTCCAGTGGAAACTGCTTTGAATACGTATATTGCTGGAGTAATATGGGGTGAGTTTTTTTACTAATATTTATGTTAACAATTTTCCTCCTAAGAAATTTTTATGATATTCTATTACATTAATACTGTTATCAGACGTTTAAAAGGTTTTTGGACGGAGTCTGTCGAAACATTCCTTTTGTTTATACTTATATTGATGATATTTTAGTTGCCATTAAAAATTCTGCCGTTCGAACATGAGCAAGATCTACGAGTTTTGTTTCAACGTCTGGATGAATATCTCTCAGAACGCATTGAAGCATTCCAAATTTTCCTATGCCTACGGATAAAAATTCTTTGCAAAGTTATCTTGGACTCGTCAATTTTTACAATCGTTTTTGCCTCTTTGTGCTGAGTTTTTACATCCGCTCTATGAACTGTTGAAAGGAAAATTTAAAACTTAGAGTAGGACTACTGAACGTTCTGAAGCATTTGATGCAAGTAGAGCGAATATTTCAAATGTAAAAGCTATGCTATCTTTTCCAAATATGGCTTCTCCCATCCGGATTTGTACATATATGCGTCAAACTACGCAGTTAAGACGGTTCTCGAACAATATCAAGATTCTTATTGGAGACCACTTTCTTCTCTCGAAAACTTCGTGATCCTGAGACGCATTATTCTACGTTTGATAGCGAGCTTTTAGCAATTTACCTTGCTATTCAAACTAATTACAAACTTCTGACATTAGCTTCTAGTTGCTTTGATAAATGGACACCTTGACAAAAGCTGGATCCACACGGTTCGATTTCCTTGCTATTTTAGTCGAATCGATTGAATTAAACTTGTTCTATTTTTCATTCAATTTTAATAAAAAAGTCCGTATATATAATTATATAAATAATTTATTGTTTGAAATAATAAAATAAATAAAATATTTAATTTAAATAAAATTTAAAAGTAATTGGCTCAACGGCTATAGTGGCCGATGTGCTGGTCAGAGGACCACATAATTACATTATCTCAATTTCATGTGGAGAATTCCACAACTTCAGTACAGACTACATCAAACGAATTAGGTATTGAACAACGGAGT
>JAUZNC010052078.1:0-15076 GCA_034780395.1 Vannuccia rotundouncinata | reverse complement strand
CTGTTGAACTAGGGAGGGTGAACACCAAACTGTTGAACTAGGGAGGGTGAACACCAAACTGTTGAACTAGGGAGGGTTAACACCAAACTGTTGAACTTGGAAGGGTGAACACCAAACTGTTGAACCTTTCTATTGAACTAGGGGGGGGGGGGGTTGACGCGATTTATCAATATAAAATTTTATGTGAAGTAAATGATTATTAAGTATTTAAAAAGTAGACACCTTGGATGGAAGTTTGTTTTATAAGACTTTCATAAGAATCCCCATCAAGAATGATACTTTCATATTCTGATTCTAAGTGTTCCTCCAAAGTGTAAACGTCCAACGTGAAGTTGTGTTGTCTTTTAGAAGGATGACCGTAAATCCCCACCGAGGCTGGTTTCTGGAAGCCGGATGGAAGGTCAACGATATCCTCTCCACAGCTGTCAGACTTGTAGTCATAAGTTGTATAACTAGCAATTTTCCCTCCACCTCCAATCACATAAATATCAGCGTCGCCAATGTGCGATATGAGTCGCAGACGAAGGCTTCTGTGTTGATCCATTCTGGAATCTAGGGTGTAGTAAACGAAGTTGCCTCCACTTACTTCGCTAAAGATTGGATATGATAAGAGAAAAGGTAACAAATGTACAATTGTGCCTGTCAAAGTGTACTTATTTGTTTATACAATGGGGATTAAAGGACAGAACCACAACCCTTAAAAGATTGTATAAACATATTCCATATTTGTAAACTATCGATAATAAATTTTCAGGAAATGATGAAACTAATCGATAATATTATTAATCTGCTCTCGATATTAAATTAAAACAAATCTTCTTGTTAGCTTCTAACTATGACAGGTAATAATCAAATTATTAGCATTATATCCATTTTCCTCCTTCTCTCTCCACTCAAGCACCGAAGATCCAGGGTAGATCCCTGGTAATGTTCTCCCTAGCATACAAGCCGATCACTAAATTAGATGGATGTGGTTAAAGTTTGGCCTAATGGATCCTGCTCAAAATGAGCGTTTATCCCTGCCAACAAAACTAAACCGGATTTAATGAAGCCAAAGTTTTCGTGATATTATGAGACAGAGAGGAAAAACCCAGAGCATGGATAGGTGGAGAGACCGCAACAAATTGATTAAATAATCTGACATTTTGGGGATATTTTTCGCACAAAACATAATTGGTAGCAGCCCCAAGTCAAGTATAATTTGATTTAGAGTAGTTTAACTTCCGCGGAATATTGCAAGTTTACAATCAATCTAAATCAACATTTGTAGATAGGAGAGAATAATAAAAGAGATAATCCCTTTTTTAGTTAAAATTCTTAAAATTTAAAAATATAAAAAACACTGACATATGGCAAACTAGTCTACAGTTTCATGTATACATTATGGCATATAATATGAAACAAATAATTCAAGAGAGAGAAAAGGAGAAAATCTTTTGGGTCCCTAGAAGTTACAAAATTCATAAAATCTATGTTTAAATGTAGACGACTCGACATAAAGAGTATTTCGATGATTTAAATATAATAAAATTGCAATAAAATTAGATAGCTATCTTTATTTGTTACCTGAATTATCTGTACAGTATACATTAACTACATTTAGTCCCATAAAATAACTTTAGTTGAGAGGAACAAAAGATAATAAACTAAAGATACGAACCCTGAGACTGTGTAAACCGGACGGTCTGTGATGTCCCTGTCATTGAGACAAGAACATGACATCAACAATGACAGAAAGCTGACGATAAGAAGAGATACGGGATTGTTGAAGCCATTTGCTGTCGTAACAACAATATGGAAGATGCCTCTTTCCTGTCATCAATACCAACAATGAAAATATATCCAATTAGAGTGAAAATTAAGTTGATATATTAGAAAATGTACACAATGAATATAAATAGATAAAATATCGTACTGTTCCTCTTTTTAAATATTTTTTAAACAGTTGATTTTAAATTCGAAATGTAGTAACTTTAAATTCATTAGCTTAGTTAGATGATTTTCAGAAAAGAATTTTCACACGATTTACATGATACTTAACACATAGAGACATCGTATTAAATATTCATTGCTAAATTCACATAAACTTAGTAATCATTCAAGTAAAACAATCAATCGAGTCTCCAAAAATCAATACTTCAACAACTTTCCCATCTAAGACATAAACATATAATATCTATGATTGAAATAATACAAAGCTAAACATAGATATGAATAATTGTAATAAAATTAATACTTTGAGTTGATCTTTGAAATATAAGGATCATAATTTAGGCAGCTGTTGTAGATATAATTTAATATTCAATAACAAATAAATGAATCTATTTTCTATTAACCTTCATTTCCCAGGTCCATTTGTTCCAAAAATTTAATATGATGACACAAGACAATGAATAAATATAATTTGTTTAATTTAAATTAAAATGTTTTAAAAATATATATAGAAATTTGTGTAAGTATAATACTAATGTTTCACAAAGGTGTATGTACCGATAAAAAACACATAGATATCTGTAATGAAGAAATAATAATACATGCATTACGAATTTTTAGCATAAAGTAAATAATAAATAAACAATTGTTGCTGTTAATAGAAAATAATTAATTAAAAAGAAACATATGAATAAATAAATTTTTTATTATAAATATCTAAATTAAATGTACAATAGTTCGTAAAGTTAATATTTGTTAATGCATATATCAGGACGGAATAATCATTGCTTCATCCCAAGGACCATGAATATTGCTGAAATTGAAAAAGTTTAAATATTCAACTATCGATCGTAAAAGGTATTTACTATAGCTATATTTTTACACATGTAATTTCGACATTTCCAATCAATGTGTGTAATTGTCGAGATTTCTGCTTCGTCCCTAATTAAATATGTCTGTGTAAGCGTCATTACCGGCTGTGTATGAACCCAGCTTGACATTTTCTGTGCAGGCAAGCCAGTTCAAATGGTAGAATACAAAAATGCAGCCAACACTGTCCACACTAATAAGCAAGTGATAAAAATTACAAGAAAACTCTGGATAGTGAGATAACATGAAGTTATCTTGAATTCTGTCAATATTTCTTGATGGCTGCTTACACGGTTCCGAAGAATTGGAAAGAATTAGTGAGATGACAACTTCTGGTAAATAATTAGACGACTGTGTGCCACTTTTGAGCATTTAATACTATGATGTCAAAATGTTTACGAGAGATAAGCAAACATTGGACAGTGTTAGCTCTAATCGTCACAAATATTTTATTTAGATTTTTGTATTTAGGATTAAATCAAATCAAAGAAATCTACATATTGTAAATTATTTGATATTTTTATTTAAAAAAATCTATTAAGAACGACTTTTTTCTGTTTGAGAAAATGTTTGACATTATTCATTTTTGTCAATTTTTGCAGAAAAAAATTTCACCCATCTTACTATACAGAGTGAAATGAACCTGACATTTCGATATTCTGCAACACGTTTTAAAAAAGCGAGCTCAAACAGCAGATCCGTCTAAATGAAAGCTAGAATATAATTATACACCAATATAATTGGCACCAAAAAAAGTGTATACATAAAAGCATCCATTCCGCTCAACAAGCAAATCAACACCAACGGGTGTCATATTAACAAATTATAAATAAAATATATGGGCATATCTACGAATCAAACAACTTATTTAATAAGTTTGGTCTCTATAAATCCTCGGCTTAGAGTGAAACTGTATAATAAATTATTCAGGTGAACGCAGCCCCATTTCCCTAAACAGCTCAATCGATACGGAAACAGTGAATATAGTCATGTTACAATCACCTCGAGTGTCCATAAAAGGTTCATAAAACATACTTGTTTCACATAGAAAAATAAATAATCTCCAAGTTTTTAAATAGTCATGATCGTTAATTTTTTTTTATTACAGAAAAACAGATCCGTTTCTGGTTCTTTCAATAACCTCAAGTTTATAAATATAAAATGAGATGAAATCGATGGCCTACAATAGCTTTGATATATTTGATAATTCATGATTTGGAATCATTCCTTTTAATAGTTTCAACTACAGTTTAAACTGTTATTGTCAACCATAATTTTCTGTCTTTTGTGTATAGTGACATTAATTATATAATCTCAAGGGTAAATATGGAAAACATAAACTGCATGATTTTATAGTTAAGGATTTATAAATTTTTCAATTTAATTTTTTTATATATCTATAGTACTACTAGTAGTAGAAAAATATGATATGATTTTATTACATATGAAATATTAAAAATTGCTAACATAGAAATTAGATTTCTTGCTAAACATTATAAAACTAAATAATTAAATTCATAAATTACATAAACGAAATTATGTATAACAGTTATTGTTATTATAGAGAGTAGAAGGTCGAGAGCTTACTTCTTCATGCCTTGCATGTTGATAAGAATTGCGGGGAAAACAAGATTGATAGCAACACAGCCGAGAGAGAAAAGCACCGCCATGATGATAGAGAGAGAGAAGATGCCAACAAAGGCTATAGTGGAGAGTATAAGAGTCAGCAGCATCTGACTGTAGGGATACTTTGCAGTCTGTAGAGGAAAGAGAAGATGAGAAAATAGAGGAATATGAAAGAGAATTCAAAAAATTATGTTTATATTTAAGGAAACACTTACAACAACAAATTATGAATATTATAAGTATGCACAACATGAACAATATAAAAGAGATCATTCCCACGTAGATGTTTGGATCACGTGACTTACTCTCAGACACTTTCTCAGCTCAGGCCAAAGTGCAAAGATCGCCACAGCTAGAGTCACAATAGCAAAAGTGTGCCAGTGACTGGAAAGACGGGATCCAAGACAGATTGCTGCTAATAGGCCGGCATTTAGGGATACCGCATTGGATTGCCTAAAACAAGAAAGACAAAGAAAATGTCAAAACTGCTCATTAGCCGAAACTATTCCTGATAACTTACAGATGTTTAGATGCCTGATAATCATGACTGGCCCAGCTGATTAGCAGCAAAAAGAACGTCATGACGTGAATTGTGTCCGTACTAATGGTTTTGGTCAACGAATGGAGCAGTGGGGTCAAGCCCAGAGATAAAGACAAAAATACAAGTGAAGACCGGGTTTCTGAGATGACTGAAGACACAGGAATAAAGCATGACTGTCAGAACCTTAAATATGATTATGAACGAAGAACGTACACCTCTTCCAAGACCTCTGATTCTTCTCTCTCAGAGTCCAAACGAAAGAGT
Source organism: Vannuccia rotundouncinata (assembly GCA_034780395.1). Taxonomy (NCBI): domain Eukaryota; kingdom Metazoa; phylum Platyhelminthes; order Proseriata; family Coelogynoporidae; genus Vannuccia; species Vannuccia rotundouncinata. Next base: position 9,843 of record JAUZNC010052078.1, on the reverse strand, counting down.
ATCCACAAAGAAGCAGCGGCGATAATCCTGCTAATAGATGGCCGCACGAAACATTCCCGAGCAGCAAATGCGCGTAAACAACCACAAAGAGACACACGCTGCAGATAGATAAATAAACAATGGTAAAAAAATTTCAATAGAAAAGGATCAGTTCAGATAGGGACATACCAACAGAGTTGTTGATGGATTGTTCCTGCTTCTATGGCAACTGATTTGAATTCATATTTGCGTACGTAGACTGCACAGTTAAGGGCGATAGATTATGATGCAATAGATTATTAAGATCTGTGATTATTTCCTTAAAATACTTACGATTCTTTTTCATCTCATCTAAAAAGGAAGCATCAACATAGTTGTCGGGAACTCCCTGATCCATGTACAAAACTTTGCGCCATCTTGTTTTACTTGCATTCATTTCGAATGGTTAAGTTAGGTGACTCTATATGGATAAAAATGTTAGCCAGGTATAGTGAGCAAATTCATCATTTTATATATCGTAAACAAAGTCTTAAATATTCGTATAATACAAACATAAAACATTGTTAAAATTTTAATTCAAAACAACTGTCAAACAAAAATAAATACCATTAAATAAATAAAATATAATATTTTGAAGTCAAATTATTTAATTAAAAATAACTAAATAAATTGAGCATAATGAAAAATAGAGAAAATTTCTTTTCAAAGTTATGTATTTTGTTGACAATATGTAATACATTCTTAACAAATAATAGAATATAAAATTTACACAAATTATCGTATCACCTTTATGGTACATTAATAGTTACAACTAACAGTACACTATACTCCATACAAATCATTTTTACAACCAACAAAGTGGGTCGACAAAAATAAAGAAAACACAACATTAATCGAACATTGCACCTTTAGTCTTTCATATCAATTAATTAATATGTGGAATAAGAAATCACAAAAATATAGTAAAGAAAACTTTCGTCAGTTATGACCGTAACGGAATAAATAAATAGCTATGTATGTGGTTTTGAAATGTCAATAAATTATTTATTGAAAACAATTGACAGATATTTGTTTATATTTAACAGATCAGTCGATAGAAAATATGCAAAAATATTAAATTACACATTTTCTTTTTCCATGAAATAAAACTGAATTATATTAAAACAATATTAACACCGTTCACTCACCTAGTCTTTATGATAAACCAGCAAACGAGAAAGACAAAGAGCGCAAAAATAAGCAAATAACAGTACAACTTATGTGATCCAAGTTTGGCAATTTCCCCAAGACGGCCCATTGTTGACTTCAAGAGTCCATCAGACCTATCAAATACATTGGACATTTCTGACAACATCTTGTTCTGCTCACGAACTTCGTCACCTATATTGATAGAAAGAGATTTCAGATGGCCAACTTTGTCTCTTAAAACACCAGTCAGCTCTTCGTTTTCATTCTCCACGTTGCTAGCATCAGTTTGTTGGTGGGCATGAGGCGGGGCATAGAAGCCCTGGTTGTGCTGGCTACGACGCATAGATGAAGCAGTTAGCTGTAAGAAAGATAACCAGTAAAAACAATAATAAATAAATAGAATATATATAAATATATTTATAATTATTTGATTCTGAATACTGTCTTGTAAACGTTAATTATTAAAACTAAAATATAGCTAGGAAATATAAGGTAATTATAAAAAAGAACTGCTATTATAGTAAATAATAAATATAAATAATAGTCATATAGTGTGTCAAAATAAATCAAATTTAAAAATATTGAAATGGTATAAATTTAGCTCCCTAAAATATTTTTAAATATATTGTATCTAATGATTACATACTAGAATTTGAATATAATAAAATGTATACATTCATAATTCTATTTTATAAATCCATCAAATGTGCTATGTGATATTAAGATTTCTAAAAACCACAAGACATGCTTACCTTATCATACCAAATAAGTCATCATTATAAAATAATTGGAAAAATAATAATAATTTGATGATTCACTTAAGAATCTCATCTATAGAAAATGTTTCACAATGTTAACATGTTTGAAATAATGTGATCATAAGGGGCTATTAATTATTGCAATTTAATAAATACCCATTATAGTTTCAATAATAATTTTCAGCCAATATGACTTAGAAATTGTATTATTTTTTAAAATGTAGAAATATATAGTACTAGTAGTAAAATGAAATATGTGTTTTCTCATATGGCAAAATGTATAAATTGATAGATCCCTTTTTAATTATGAGGGATTATTAATAATTATGTCAAGCTCAATGTGAAGCCTTTGTAAAAGTTTAAAGGGATTTGGTGTAGATTACTTGATTACATTTAATGACCACATACAAAATATCTTGACACTTTTACAAGCTGGCAGGATCAAAGTCTGACTCAGCCATGATTTATTTGTTTTGTAAAACTGTAAAAGAAATGGTGTATAAAGAAAGATGTCAAAATGTGGAAGACCTCAAAATAATGCTTATATAGAATTTCCCTTAAAAAAATTAGGAAGTAAAATTGAGACTAAATTTAAACAATATAAAAAATAATATATTGTTGAACTATATTTATAAATGGTAAAATTACATATTTCAATGACTATTATAAATTATTATTGATATTTCTCAACATTTAGTGTTGGATTATTAGAATGTTTTATCTGACACCTTAAATGTTACATCCAATTCTGGATTTATCTAAAGCAAACTAAAAATGAATTTTGATAAATCTAATAATCAAGATACTCATAATTTAGACAGAAAATATCAAAAAATTACTTGCTAAAATCTAAAAAGTTGATCTTTATAGTCTCAGACATAATATTTAGTATGTTTCTTACCTAAAGTATTGATGTCTGTGCTAATACAAATTCAGTCTTCTCTGGCTAAATCAGGTGTGGTTAATATTTATTTAATTGCACAAACTGGAGGCTGAATAAAGAACCAACAATTTCATTATATCTTTTAATGTTAAATAGTAACTATGAGTCAATTGAATAAAGCAGTATTAGCTGCTACTTAAGTAGCCTTAATACCAGTAGCATAAGTTTTAGGAAATCCATGTACTATTTATAAATTTACCAATTAAAATTCATTTAAAATTTTGAAACTCCAATACAATGTTTTTGATTTAAGCAAATTTAACAATGTAATTGGTTAGTCCTACAATATAGAATTGGGGTGATTAGTAGAATTATTTTATAGTGGTAAGTATGTATAGCTATATAAAATGAGAATGCTTTTCATTTGAAAGCAAAATGATATTATTTGACATCAAATAATTTGTGAGAAATTTCCATGATGAATGTTTATATATGTACAATGTAAATTAAGACATAAGACATTGAATAACACATTATTGTATTATTAAAAATAAATTTAAATAATCAAGTTATACCTCCCCCTCTTGGTAGTAGACAATTGAACTAAAAACATTGATTTTCAAGTATTTATGCCTAGGCATATATTACTCCCATTAGTACTACCAGTTGTAGTTGTAGATAATGAATAAACTTGATGATTTTTAGATTTTATGGGTGTCCAGTTTAGCAATAGTAGACTGTAATTAAATAAAATGGCAATTTAGTTTACTTAGTATTATATAAACATGATTGTTGCAATCATTCAAACTATAATAATATTTTCAAATATACAGAATATAAAGCAGTTAATAAATAGTTCTTTTAAGCCAATATTTTTTCCTAATTTAAAATCAAAGTGGCTATTACCCCTGACTAGTCCAAGCATAAATTAGTATATGTTAAAAAATGTTGTTAATCATTTTTTTGTTATTTAATTTTTGTAAATATATACTTTACAAAATACTTTATACACTGTTATTTAAATATTATCAGTCATTATACCCTTGAAAAAGGGATGGAAGTATATAACTAATATTTTTAAGTATTAACTATGTTATTTTAACAAATATATAAGTATTAAACTTTTATGCCACTATGAATTTTATTTATATTTAAATAGAATATATTTTTAAAAATAATAAATATATATAAAAACATTATTTGGTAGCAAAGGTTTGATTTTGGATAGATAAATATACATATATAAACCACTGAAATCAACTTTTCTGAAATTTTTTAATTAATATAAACTTATGAAATAATAGTAAATGATAATTTTGGATAAATATATTAACTTTTTACCTATTTAATTGGCAGAGAAATCTATTTCAGTAGTTTATATATATATAATTTTACAAAATTAGCTGAAAAATCATTAGAAAATAAAAATTGGGAAGTTTAGACACTAGAAGACAAACTTAAAAATCAGTGAAAAATATTACAGGGCTCTATAGGACCAATAAAAAAATAACAAATAAAATGACCATTTCAGCTTAAAATCCACAGAAATCCTCAGAAAATTCTAATCCCCATATATTAATTCAAAAAAGACAGAATAGTTAGAGAAAATCAGCATAAAAGGTTTAATATGTTTGATAATAAGCTACCTATTAATAATATATTTACAGTGATATTTGTAACATAATTAACACAATCATTTTAAATGGCTTTAAAAAATCCATTTAAAATTATTCAATATAATGTAATTGTAAATATAGATCTGGTGATCAAGCATCCAGGGTAATAGCCTTTTAAAATTAAAATGACCTGGACTGGTCCAGAGTAATAGCCTCTATCATAAAAAATAGTCATATATTATCTAATTTTAAACTTTTAATATTTGTAATAATATAAGGTATATAAAAGTAAAAAAATTGTTATATTAATGTTTGAATATGTTTATTTGTTTAATGGTAGGTTAATATTTTCACAAAATTTTTATTGGATATTATATACATATAAAATTTGTTCATATTCAACTTTATTTTAGAATCTATGGCTCATACAAGATCAATTTATAGATCATTCAAAAGCTTATTGAATTTTATGATAACAAAACTTTAAAAAAATGTAATTTAAATATTCCTTCATCAGTTTTTTATATAAAGTTTACTATAGGCTAATATATATATATAGAATTTGTTTATGTTGGTGACCAGTTAGGGACCTTAATATAAATTGACAAACACTTAATATTTTTGCTGTTTTTAATTGTAATTCCCATTATATATATTTTTTAAAAATTGAGCTTTGGTTTGGATCTGACCAATTAAGGACTTTTTATTGTTTATAATATATAAAGTTTGAGGCTTACAAATGGTCAGGTCCCTAACCTTTCAGATCACAGTCTGACCAGTTGGGGATCTGACCACATGAGAACCTCAAACTAAATCAAAATATTATGAAAAGTCCTTAACTGGTGAAATCCAGAGGTGAATTTATTAATTTCTTTATTATGTTGGCAACCGTTTGTGGACATTTCAATTTATACAATCTATGTCTTATTCATTTACATCTTATACGATCTACAATGAATGTCCATGATCAGTTGGAAGAGTTTTAAGCTGTTTACAACAATTTGTTTATGCTAAAAGATTGTAATTTATTAGAAATTATACCTTTGTTTATTATATAATAAAAAAATAGTGTAATATGTTATTATTTACATTATAAAATATATCAAATTTGAAATTTATGCAAAGAAAAATCATCGATCAGTTTTGAACAAAAATAGGAATGTTCAATGATTTGTAGTTTATGGACATTTTTATAATTCAAATGATTTCAATGTTCACAACTGATTGTGTCCACAATTGGTTGGCACTGCCTGACCATTTGTGGACCCAACTGTTTATGGACATTTCCATAATATAAATGTCCACAAATGGTCAGGCAGTGCCGACCGATTGTGGACATGTCCTCCACAAACCTACAAATCATTTACCAATCTTATTTTTGTTCAAAACTGATCAATGATTTTTCTTTGCATAAATTTCAAATTTAATATTTTTTTTCAATATAAATAATAACATATTACACTATTTTTTTATTATATAATAAACAAAGGTATAATTTCTAATAAATTACAATCTTTTAGTGTCAACAGCTAAAAACTATTCCGACCGATCATGGACATTCATTGTAGATCAAATAAGACATAAATGAATAAAACCTAGATTGTATAAATTGAACTGTCCACAAACAGTTGGGTCCACAAATGGTCGCCAACAATTATAATATGTAATTGTGGGAATTACAATTAAGAAATGGAAAAAAATATTAAGTGATTAAAAAGTTTGTCAATTTATATTGAGGTCCCTAACTGGTCGACCAGGTGAGGACTGAGCAAAATCCCTAACTGGTTGCTAACATTTGAGGATCTACAGCAAAACATAATATTTCTGAACAAATTATATTATTTGCAATAAATGGCTTCTTAAAAAAGTTTTACCAAGAATTTTTTTTTAAATATTTATCAAATTGTATAGCATTATTACAGAATTACAAACACCTTGAATTAAAAGTAATGTTTAAATACCTCCAACGTAGAACTAGCAAAATTATTTTTAGTATAGTCTAATTAAAGGGTTAATTTATAATTATAAAGTTTTTTAATATTTTATTAAAAATTTATTAGAAAACTTTTTGTGGAACGTTTATAAAATCAATAATTAATTAAAAAGAATTCTTATTACTTTTAAAGTTTTATAAATATATTCATTTTTTATACTAATAACAAAGCTCCCTTGATGTAGAACGAATGCTAACGTCAATAAGATTAATTTTAAAATCCAATGATATTTAAAACGCAATTATAATTATAATAGTATAATAATATATTTATAAAATAATAGCCACTATTTATAAATAATTATAGGCAGGAGGGTGTGTGATGTTTGCTTCTGTGGTACGCACAATAACGAGGGAGGTTGTGGTTGTATATGTTGTTACGCTAGGTTACGCAATAAATATAATTTGTGAGTAGGAATTATTAAGTTTTCTACGTGTTTTTGGAAAATTTAAAATTAAATATTTTAATTTCAACAAACCGTAATTTCCAAACCAAAAGTTATTAACGTTTTAAATGTTGAAATTTAATATTTATCCTTACAAAAATTGAGTGTGGGGTGGGGGTGACTTTCGACCTACGCGTAATACATTATCACTGTACAGGGTCTTATGTTTGCTCTTGCGTAAAGTTGCATAATGATCTTTGAAAACCCTCTTTTTTGCGTAACGTTATTATTGAATGGCTTCTTATATTTTTATTTAAGGAAATTTGCAGGGATCTTTAAATGTGTGGATATATAGGTTTTGTAAACATTTTTACGTGAATTGGGATATTTTATGTAAAAAAATATGTGTAATTAAATATACACACGTATCTACATTATCCATAGAAATCCTACATTTTAAATATCATAAAATAATGAATCGTCTGGGCCGCCATATTAATCAGATTTTATAGAATAGTGTTTAAATATTGTAAAAAAATAAATGTGTAACTAATGACAACGAATGATTGGCAGGATAATTAAAATTTACCTTAAACATTAATTCTACAATCAATTTTCACTTTATATATTTTTAAAAGTAATATTGTACACCTATATATTTCACTCATATATAAAATTAAATTCTTCTAAAATGTGTTATCTATTTTAATATTTTCTTTCAAAGGCCAATACTATTAATTGAAAAATGTATAGTTTTATAACTAAGTTTCATTTATATACTACTAATTTATATTTATTATATTATATTTTAATATTTTAGAATAGATATAACGAATTTGCATTAAATGGTTAGACATTGAATTTTCACACAATTTAAAGAAAGCAAATATTTATTATTATTAGTCAAAATGACTAAAAGGGTGATAGCTCAAGGCACAAAAAATAAAATATATTAGCTCTTAAAAATAATTTATGATTTGAGCTAACTATTTTTTATGGAAATTTCATTATATGTAAATAATTGTTTGAAATGTTATGTTTAAATCTAGCAATATGGATGATGATATTATAGTTATAATTATAAAGTTTATTTAATTTTTATTTTATCTATAAATATCAACTTATCCAGATATTAATAGGATCATATTGGCAATCAGGCTAAAATAATTTCTATAAAATGCAGTTAGCTAGAAAATCAGTTACTATTTACTTAAGAGCTAACATAATTTATGGTATATCATTTTCTTTAATTATGAGCTTTTTAATTTTAATTTCATCTTTTGCAATTTTAGGTAATTATAATATTTCACTTTTTTATTCAATATATGCATAATTTTATTGATGTCATTTATAAATTTAATTTAGGATTATATATACATGCAATCTACTCAATAGATATTATATAATTAGGACTTCACTAAACTAACAGTCTCATTTAAAAACTCAATATAATTTAAAATAATTATCAAGCATTGTCTTTATATTCATAAAGCCAAATTTTATGTTCATGTCTAAAAAAACAAAAGCTATTATGACTCAAAATTAACTCATATTCTCATACATTATAATCATGGTTATTTGTATTTTTTTAATTTAAATTTTTATTATTTTTATTATCACCATAATTTAATTAAGGTTGTCAATCTAGATAAACATAGTTAAAATATTAATGTGAACCAAAAATATCAATATCCATACCTATAAACTTCATGATTCATATTTGATTTTTTATTAAGAAGTCAACAAATAATTTGATTTATTATATCTGTTAAAATGTGTAATTGTCTATGATTACCTATACAATTTGAATGTTTTTAATAAAAGTGTTAGTTTTAGTAAGAAACTATAACTGTAGGAATAAGTCTTTGAACTTTTTTATCTAATGTTTTATTATAGGTATGATTATGAAAATTGGCATATCACTTTACCTAAAGCCATTTTATAAAATAATTGCCAATTTTTTCAAAATATTAAATATTTTTTAAATGACATCCTTAAAACAATATTTACTATGCTGAATTGAGGCCCCCAGGGCTGGCCTTAGGAATAGGCAAACTAGGCAGCTGACTAAAGCCTCCAAATGGTGAAGGCCTCACCCAGGAATCATAAAAATAATTTAAGGAGATAATATTCTGAAATTCCTGAACCCTAACAATATCTTTTTCATAAAAAAAACATATTTCTCATTTTAGCTGGCACATTTCATATTTCCCAATGTATGTGGAAAATTTCATCAAAGTCAGTTTTAAATTGATTCTCAAACAATAGTGACTATTTTCAAGGTATTGAGATTCTTGAACAAAAAAAATGTTATTGAACATTTAATGGGAAAAGAGCTATTAATGAAGGCATGAATCACAAGCAATAAAAACTCCTTAAAGCTTATTTATAGTGATGAAAACTTATTATTGTTATCCTGGAAGAAACTTCAGTAGCAGCAAAATAAACAAGAGATTAATAACCCTATATTTTTCACCAAATAAGGAAAAAACTGCACATTTTGAAATTGGCTCCAGTAAACCATTGCTTCTTGGCACACTCACTGATTTCATTTTGAAAAATATAATTAATTGCATTGACAATTTGATCTCTGCAATTCAACAGGATTTTAATCATACTGGTTATCATGTCCTCCAGTCACTGGAATCTGTTTTCCTTTTGAAGAAACATACCTCATTGAAAAACAGGCCATCAATGATGTTTGCAACTTGTTCACAGAAATAAATCCTGCTGAACTGCAAGCAGAGCTAGAGCTAATGTATCTTCATATGCAAATTAGTTCACCTTCTGACTGTAATCAGAGCATTGCAGATGTAGGTAAATGTTTTTTGTGAATTTTCGGTTGCCCAGAAAAATATGCATACTGAGTGTATTTGCCTACTGAAACTGCTTTTTATCTTTCCAACAAGTTAGCAACCAATGCTTGCAGTCCAAGCAATCATTTAATACTTTACATATTATGTTAAAGACATACAAACCGGACTATCAAAAGAAGACTTGCAAGATGCTCTCGACACATTACGCAACAATATTAGCAAGG
>JAUZNC010052067.1:0-15078 GCA_034780395.1 Vannuccia rotundouncinata | reverse complement strand
CATAAGAGTTTGAGCTAATCAAGTTCGTCACATAAGAGTTTGAGCTAATCAAGTTCGTCACATAAGAGTTTGAGCTAATCAAGTTCGTCACATAAGAGTTTGAGCTAATCAAGCTCGTCACATAAGAGTTTGAGCTAATCAAGTTCGTCACATAAGAGTTTGAGCTAATCAAGTTCGTCCCATAAGAGTTTGAGCTAATCAAGCTCGTCACATAAGAGTTTGAGCTAATCAAGTTCGTCACATAGGAAGTTGAGCTAATCAAGTTCGTTACATAGGAAGTTGAGCTAATCAAGTTCGTCTCTTAAGAGGTTGAGCTAATTTGAATTAGAATGTACGTATTGCGAAAGAATGCATTACAAAAAATAATCTACAATATATTATAAATATAAGACTTTTAAAAATGCAACGTTACAATTCAATTCAGACTATTATATTAATGAAGGTTTTAAAATATATTATATGTTTTTTTTTAATTTTATAAATTAATTGCACCAATTTAAAAAATTTAATTATGTTTTTCTATCCATTATACTTCAAAGAATGTTTAACTCTCGCGATCTATTTAAAATATTTTTTAAGGTATTTCAGTAGTGAAAAATATAATAAAATATGTAAAAAATGTAAATTTTTATGAATTATTTAATAGTTTTGTAAAGTAGCTTTCATATATTTAATAATTCTTATATCAGTAACATATATTGTATATCTATATATTTAAAAATATATACAGCTATTTAAAGTAATTTTAACTATTTTATGGTTTAGATATCATAAAATTATACAATTATACTTTGCTATCAAAATATTATATATCATATATATTATATAATTAATTAAATTAGGGGACGTATTTCGTAAATGTTAAAGATAAATGTTAAAAACACTGACAACCATCCAAACATATAAATATATATTAAGTTATTTACTGCAACAATACGCAATCATTTTCAAATACAAAATTTGATGACACATGCCCAAATCTTTTGAGGCTATAAATCAAAACGTAAAGTCAATTTTTACCGAACTCTGAACTAAATTGAATTATTTATCATTATATAGAAATTATACATAGTTTAAACAATGTTTTAGAATGTCACTGTAAATTCGCAATTAAATACATTCGATACAACATATATCGCTATGAATTTTTGTTCATACATATAAGATCATTTGAAGAATAAGACATCAAAGAAGCGACCAATTATATTGTTTACTAGAATATAGCTCTTTGTTTGACATGGAAGCGGTGAAGTTAAAAAGTGTGGATGTTTGTTAGTGAGGCTGTTGGTTTAAAACCGCTTTGAAGTTTTCCGATAATTTGCACTGTATACATTGATCTCCATAATGCAACTTGACAATTTAGTTATAATTGAAAATGTTAGAAGTATATCTTTAAATTATAATGGAATGAATTTACTTGAAATGAAAATATAAACAAAACATAGAGGAATATATAAATTACATATACAGAATACGTTATATTATATAGTGTATTGAAGGTTTTATAACATTCATATGTAGAAAATATTTTCAACATAAAATTTAAAAAAATTGTTGAATTGTAGATATATAGGCTCGTAAATATATATTGTAACGAATTATAATTTAAAAGGAATTTTTTCTTTTTTGTAATAAAGGACTGCAAAATTTCAATGTATCTATGACAGATGTTCTCTTTCTGCTTATGTGTATCTTTTAATATTAATTAAACTGCAACGAAAATTATTCATTTTTTACAAGTCTCAAATATTTTTAATAAACAAAATCGTGTATTGTGTATATTATATTCATATTAATGTCCAGATATTTTATAATTTTGTTAATTTTGCTATTAAAATATTGTAAATTTACAATGCGTATTTTTTTAAATTTAATTTATTATCAAGAACGATCGTTTGATTACAGTTTAGGAAAAATCTGTTTAGATCTCAACACAATATATCTAAACTGTTAAAAATCGTTATCTTTTGTAAAGTATACAAAACAAAGCTAAAGCTATTCCTTTTCATCCAATCCCTTTCCAGCCAGCCAATGAAGTGAAAGCATTGTCCCAATTAGAATATATTTCTTCATATATTCGTTTTGTCCTAATTTTTCTCAAAATAAAATTCGTTTTAATAGTTCCCTATACATATAACAAAGAATTTGTGCACCGAATTTATAATATATATATATTTGATGTTAGATTGATTGATTGGATTTATTTCACATATATATTTCTATATAAATTGGAACATATAATGAGGTCAGTAAATATCCGTTATAATTAATTATATATAGTAGATAATTAATTGTAAAATATAGATTTTTTTTGTTACATCTATTTTTTATAGAATTAATTAAATTCAAATTTAAAATTAATATATGGATTAATTCGAATCATAAATTGGAGTACTAGAAGCATAAAAAATTCCTATATTTTTTATTTTAGTTCTTTTCAAAAATGATGTTAACAGATCAAAATAATTAATAGTCTACTATATAATAATAAATACCTGGTATGTGTTGCTCATATAGAAGAAAAAAATAAAATGTATCTTTTTATTATGATATAAGACCTCACTTTGGCTTGTCGATTTTTATATTGTCGAAAAATTTGCAGCTTACATATTTTTTGTTTTTACTGTTTTATCCATATACTTTTAAAATTAATACAATTATTCAATGAATACAATCAATGTATTTTATTTTGAGCTTATAATTAATCTTTTTATTTTTATTCATCACCCTTGAAGTTATATTTTTAAATTTTACAGAATGCCATTTTACATGATATATATATATATAGGATCCATATGTAGTCTCTCTCTCTCTATATATATATATTCTTGTTTAAGAGTGGGTCAGTCAACAAGCGCCACAACTCCGGCGGCCCCAGTCGTTTTCTGCAACCCCAACAATCTTACAGATCTCGAGTGTGGTCTTCTCAATTTGGATGAAGTTGATGAAGAAGACGACGATAAACTAGACATGATGTATGAGGTATGGACTATTGAGTATAATATTATACGCGCGCGAAAGATTGGATGAAACATAACATATTTGAGAAACATCTGTTTGTTAAAAATTCAAATTGAATTTTATTTAATATAAATATATTCGTTATAGATATAATAGATAGAAATGCGGTAGTATATATAAAACAAAAATGGTTTTGGAAGAAAGATTAATGAATATGTGAAATTAATAACATCGTTATAAATGTTTTATTATATCAAAATAATTAAAAATTTGTTCAATCGTTTTAAATCTTTTGTTCAACAATGATGTGACTATATTTGCTCGGTATATAAACGTATTCAAAACGCAGCAAATCCGAGATCTGACTAATATTTTCAATCCTAAAACATGACTCTTAATATTCTTTATGGTGAAAAAAGTCGAAGAAGTATAAACATTCCGTATTTAATGTTAAATTTAAAGGGAATGCACAAGATTGAAAGAATGAAACCTGTTTAACTATAACTGGCAAAATCTTTTGTGTGGATAAATATCCATGAAATCTCTCTTTTTGTCGTTTCAGCTGGTTTATTTACATTTTTGAGATAAATTCTGGAATCTCCCCTTTCATGTAATGAGTCATTATTTATTTGTCTTCCTTGTTATAGCTGCTGCATTTTCTTCAATCTTTTTTTTTCAATATATATGCCTGCCTACTCTCTTTCTTTTGTCTCTATAATTGACGTTTATGCAAGAAAGCTCTTCTACCTCAAAATAACTATCGCTAACTTCTTTGAGATACTTTGAGTGGCATAAAATATAATATAGGTATTTATAATCGACTTTCAATATTTGGTTTTGAGTGTCAAAATATGGTTTTGATTGTGTGTCCACCAATATTTATATCAATGTCTGGCATTAGAGTGATACTGTTTTCGGACTTGGAGCCAGGATGATGACTTAACTGAGTCATCGAGTATTCAGACGTTTGCAGGAACACAGTTGTCAAATGATATAGTTTAATTGAGTCCACTATAGTTGAGTAAACAGGCCAAAAAGTTTGAATGTCGGTGTCCACTATATATATACATGGAAGTTGTCTTGTAGCGAGTGTTAGAAATAGTATTTAATTGAGTGTTATAAATTCGTCAAGAATTTCTACCAATTTTTACACAACTTCAATCAATAATTTAGAAAAACATGTTTTAGTTAAAATTATTATTAAAATTTTATAATAACAAAATATAAAAAAATAATTTTGAACCTTTTTGAACGTTAAATAGCGAAATATATATCTAAATAAATAATTTAAATTCTAGTTTTTTACTTGTATATTTCTTCAATTTTTCTCATTGATTATACTAAAATCATCTACATATAAGTAATTCATTTTTAATTTATATCATATAATGAAAGAAAATATTAACGATATAAGGGATGTATATATTTGAAATTTATTTATAGATGTAATGGTAAAATTTAATTATAATGACTTTTAATTTATTTTTGCTCACTTTTATATTTTGAATGGTTTATATAATATTTACTTAAATATTATTAATTTTCTACAGTTTATATATATGTAGTGATTAATAATATAATATTATTAATTTAAGATCCATTTTATACTTTCGTGTAGGTACATCTAAAATATAATATTGTATTAGAAGTTTAACGAACTATAGTTTATAATTAATTGATTTATACAAACAATGCTTCATTCTCGTAATATTATTATAGTGAATTATAGTGAAACATACAATTAAATAACTTTACATATTTAAAATTTATAGTGTTAATTTCAAACTATAATGTTCTGTATATCTAATACCTATATTTAGGGAGTTTATACAATATTAAATGAAAACTCCAACAAGGTCCATCGAAATAATATTTAGGTTATATATACAAAATATGATTGTCTCGACGTGTTTATTTTATGATCTTTCCATTGTACACTTATATACAAGGACACATATAATTTATGGAGAACATTCTTATATATACGGGTTATATACCCTCATTAAATATAAGATTTAAAAAAATAAATTTGTGTCCATTGCTCAAATACATCGCAATGAATTTTATATATAAAAGATATACCAATTATTTAGTTGATATATATGGATGATATTCCACCTATTTATAGTTTCTATATACATAAACATATTTATTATATTAAAGGAATACAAATACGCAAGCATAGCAACATAAATTATATCATTTATACGTCATTTATAAGTGTATAGTCGACGTTCATAATATTCTCACAAAATGATGGCAGCTTGATCCACAAAACACCTTTCACATAAAATGATCTTCACTAACAAGTGATAAAAATGACATTTGTTAGCACACCTATATAAATATAACCTATAACATGCATATGTATAGCTTCTCGATATTTTTTTATTAAACTTTGTATCAATACTAAATACAGAAAATTCTACTGCTGAATTGACTGGGAATCTTTTGTGGGTCATAAACCGAATTATGTTTTTATAATACGAGTTTTATAGCCAGAAAAAAGTCGAATAATATTATTATTAATGTTTGAAACATTACATGATGTATAATATATGTTGGTATAAATGAAAAATAACTAAAAACATAAAGCATCATATGAAAATGTTTAAAATAAGCAGATCTAATGGATATGATTTTGGGTTGGTTTATATTACAATTTTAAGATATATTTTTTGGACTTAAAATAGTTGTAATAAATATAAAAATTGTACGACTTTCACTGATTGTAATTGAACAGCAAGTAAATTATTAAAAATTGTATTTCCTTGCAATTTGATATTTAACAAATATATTTAAATATCCTAATATCGTTAAAACATTCTAATATTCCCACATTAATTTGATATTTAAAACAATATTTAACAAAATAATATTGTTACAACTAAATTAAAAGTAGAGAATTTTTCAATTAAACATAGTTTTTTATAAACGTAAATAAACTATTTCTATGTTTCCAGTTATGTAATAGATGACATCGTTTTATAATAAAATTTTCCTGATAATATACCTTAGAGACTACAACAAAATATATTCTTATACTAGTCTAGACTTGTGCCACAAAAATTTCTCTGTCTCTCTTCTACACTCCCCCCCCCCTCCTCAACCGCCTCAACGCACCACCACCTCATCATTTATCTCTATTGTCTCGGTGAAATCACGTGGCTAGAAATAATGGTCAGAAATTATGGTCAGAACGCTCCCCATAGGGGATTTGTTCTAAGGATTTTTATTTAATTGTGTATAGAAAATTGACCACTGGTCATTCTTAGCCGTTTTATTCTTATTTTGAGAGACAGCAGGTTATAACGAAGAACGCAGAATTTAATTATATCGAACCCTTTGTTCTTTCCCTCATATATTGTATACTCCATGAACCCCTATCTATTCTGTATTCAAAGAGGCTTGGACTTTTCATTTAAACTATTGTCGAAGATGTTAACCCTATAATGAAATTAGAATAAGAAAAATATGTAAATTCCGAGTTAAAAGAAGTCGCTAAGTAATTTTCAGGGTTATTTTCTACCTTGTAGAATTTGTGTACATAAATGTAATTATATATAATTGCGTTTTTAAAAAAATTTTGAAAGGAAAAAGTCCAAGTCGTTTTTTTCTTGTGCACATGAAAAAAGTAATATTTATATTTTTATATTTGTTAAATAAAATAACGGATAAATGTCATAATGAGAAGGTTAATTCAAAAAGTAATGTTTGGTGAGGGATTATAAATAAAAAGCAATCAAAAGTCACATTTTAAAAGGGACAAATAATTAACATTTTATGAAAAAACCTACACTTTTAGTAATTATATAAATTCTATTTTTCGATATGCATTATTAACGAAAAACATAATTATAAAAATTTGGAAAATTTAGCCCTCTTTCATAACTTCCGCATATTTAGCAACCATCTGCAACCATATATATAACCCTCTCCCCATTCTCATCTGATCACCACGCTCTGTTGCGTTCTCTCTATCCCTATATGTATATATACGACATCACTTCCAATTTTGCTTCAGGAGGTCACTCTTTTCCGACCAGACGTGGCAATCCGTTTGGGCCTGACATTGTGTTACAGTCCGTGCGCTGAGGGTCAGGATATCACCGACGTTTACATTAGCGAGGTCAGTTGCCTGGATGTTGTTCAAATCAGAAGGAGCTGTGTCGATTTTTTTTTCTTGACCGCTAAAGGTCAAAATAGAAAACAAAAATGTTAAATTTTATTTCTGAAAACATTTTATTTCCAGTTATCTCAAAATTACGTTTGGTACATTCAATTATCTACAATAATTAATTACAATAATTCATTTCATTTTGTTTATATAACTGATTTATAAAATACTGTTATACTGTAATATAAAAATATTATTAAATTAGTGTTAATGATTTATTTAGTTTCAAATTACATTTAAAAAAAATAAAATTGATTTAAAATGTTGTTGTTGTGTATTTCAGATTGAGCCAAATAGCATAGCAGCTCGTGATGGTCGCATCAAAATTCGAGATCAAATTCTCCAAGTCAATGGCCAAGACATTGACACCAGAGACCAGGCCATTGAATTATTTAAAACTAGCGGAGTCAAGGTCAGCTTGTTGCTGACACGGTCATGTGACCAGGTATGCATTACTCTATCAATATATAATTGTAGAAAGGGTAGACCAATCGATGATATAATTGTATATCGAGTACGTATTACTATTTGGTTGATATATAAATAATTATTCACAATTAACAAAATACTTACAATGTATATGTAAAATTTGCGATTTATTTACTCTTATATATACGTAAATGGTGATTGTCGTTTAGTTTATTAATATAATTATAATTCAAGCAAACTTCTCGATTGATCGATAATACAACTGTTTTATTTTCTCCCATGGAACTATCTCCCAGTATCCTATAGTGCCAATTACCGAGAATTCAAAAGAGTTCAATGATGATATTGGCTGCGAATTACCTCGCGATCAATCAGAGAGGTCGACTATCGATTTTAGATCAATATGTCAAGATCACGTACGTCAATGATTTAGTTAATTATAATTCCTTTTTGATAAATAAGTAAGGATAAAAGAAAATAATTATAAATTAACTGTTTTATGGGTTTTCTGAAAGATGCTTACAGTAAATTATATGATAAATTTTAAATTATATAGTATAATAAATTATAGTATAAGGAAATTATATTATATTTTATATTTTATTATATACATTACTTCAATCCGAACAAATATAATATTTTTTAACACATTCATAACCTTTTTATTTGACAAACTGGTACGAAAGATAATTGGCGTATAAGAAATTATTTATATTTCTTTCTTTTCAAAAAGAATCAGTTTTTCTTTCAATATTTTGTTAAATTAGTTTGATATCCAAGCGAGTGATAATATACTTGAACATTTAACATATCCCAATATAAATTTAATAATAATAATAATTACACTTATTTCAGACTGCTTCGGAAACTGTGGATCGCATTGAAGGCAATGAGAAAGATTCCGGAGTGGGCAGAAATACTGATGAGAGTACTCGAAGCTCCGAACAGGTGGGTAATATTTATTAAAAACAAATTTATATTCAATATAAAGAATTTCTATCCAATTGAATTTAAAATTATACACTAATTATAAATCATATGAGAAGGAACGATTACAACATATATTCAGGAGATACTTTAAGGTGGGAGAGGCGGGGGGGGGGGGGGGCTAAAATGTCAAGTAACCCCCAACATTTTTGTTATAGGGCAGAAAATTTGTGACAAAAGTGTGTTTCCAATTAGTGACAGGGGCGATATTACATTTTTTTTATAAATTAGATGTAGACAAATAAAATTAGGACAATTTTCAGTTGCCCTCATTCAACTGTTCCACTTCTCCAGGAGGGGGATCATTCCATTCATCGCAGCAGCGAGAGCTTCGTGTCTACTGACGACTTGGTTCTCATCAACAATCCTTTTTGTTCCATTCTCGACGAGGAAATTGCTCAACTAAATCGTGCAATGGAATCATTGGCCTCCGAATGTCAGGACCTGGTACGACTTAAGCTACACAAGCAACACCTTCAACAACAGGCAGTCACTCATGCCGCTGTAGCTGCAACCGTGGCCAGAAGTCAGGCAGCCGAAGCCAGCTCTCAGCGACCTGTTCTCCCTGCAGGTGTTCTGAGACCACAACCTTTGCGACCGGCGAGAATGGTACCAAGGATGGGAACAAGACTGGAGGGTGGTGGGACAGTCCGATTCCTTGCAAGTCCACTCCAGACACTCCAAGAAATACAGAGTTAGTGACTTGCGCTGAAGCCCCACAATTTAGAATATAACTTTATCTATCTCCATCAGCGACCAACATTTGTTCAGACATTTCTAAATGTTATAGGATTAAGAAAATATCAAACTTAATTGAAAAAATATCAAATCTTTATCTATAACATTTAATACTAGACATTATTAAACTTGTATTTTTATTCTGCACCTGACTGAACGTCCCAGCGATATATATATTTTTTGTAATTTGGTAAAATCTATTTCATTCTAAAGTATAGTATAAAAATAAAAGTGTAAATTATGAATTTGATAAATTAGACTTTTCTCAAATTATACATCACACATGATATCTTTTTGCCTTACAGCATTTCACGTAAACATACATTTATTTAAATTTAAAAAATGTTCTATGTCTCTTCAGGCTCCACAGAAGCCATCCTCCCTGAGAAAAACTCATTGTCCCTAGCACTCACACCAATGGCGCCATCAGGAGTCTCTATGGCAGGCTCCCTTCTTTCTCTCAACGCTGATCCACCTCCTGAATTTTCGGGATCACTGCTAACTGTAAGAATGTGGCATAATAAGAATAAACATGACTCGTTTTGTGAACTATATCACAACGACATATTTCAAATTAAACACATATATATATACTAATATTATAGACTACATATAAAAATAGTCATAATAGTTAGAATCTCAAAATCTCCATGTAAAATCAGTTTAAATATATTGTCTATAATCTATATGTTTTATTCGAAAAATTAATGAATAAACAAGAAAGATGTCTATTTATATAAAATTGGTAAAATAAGTCTTATGATAATTCTTTACAAATTTATAAAAATTAAATTTATTGTAGTTTTAGCCGTTAATTTTGCACATCGATTGTTTTTATTTTACCATACTTATATTATACCTGTATTTTTATTACGCTTTTCAACATGTTAGCTATAAATATCAGTTTAGAATTTCTAATAAAAAAACAGTTTGGAAAAATCGACCAAAAACATTGTTATACAAAAAATCGATTTCAGATCAAAATCTTTCAAAATTTAATTTATAAAGAAAAAATAAAATAACATTAAATAAACTGTAAAAATTTATATTATATCAATCTGGTTATCATTTGTATAATTTTTTGAATTTTAGACCGCGAATCGACAAGTGAGTACAAAGAGTGAGATCTCTTTGGACTATGAGAAGTACACTCAAACTGATTCCGACAAACAACAGTTGGCCAAAGAGACTCATGACAAAAACGCCACCTATGACAATCTGCGAGATCTTCCAGACACAGACACTAACTTGTCCAATAACAATTCATCATTGATTACTGTCGACATTAAAAAGTCATCCAGTCAAAAGTCGAGCAAAGAAAGTAATTCTCGTCAAGCTACAAATCACTTTGATTGTAGGTGTTGTCAGATAATTTCCGAGAAGATATAAATAAAGTTAATATTATGTGCTCCATTCAGGTCCCATATACCAAGTGTACGACTATCATAACCAAGTAATGTACACAACTCCAGACAATCTCAGCCAAACAATTAAACTCCAACAACAACTCTTTCACTCCCACCGTAAGGATCGGTCCTCGGACGTCATCACCTCTGTGGGTAGAGTCTCGGGAGAGTTGGAAGCCTCCATACCTGAGGCTGACTATGCAGTGCCTGACGCCGTGGTTGGTGCCAGTGAATGGGTTGTGAAGAAAAGAGCGGATGGAAGTCGATATATCACACGGAGACCTCTTAGGTAATAGATTGTAACACTGAATATAATAGCTATGACTTTTTTTATTTGATTTATATCTTATAAATATTTAACAATGCCTAGGATGTGTAAAGTTTTAATAAATACAGTCAGAAAATAAGTTAATGAGTAATTATGATCTCACACAAACAAAATTAGTTTTGAAGTGACCTAATTTCAATCTTTAGTTATAAGCATGCTTCAAAACCACCCAACTACACTCTATAATATGATTATATGAACCACAGCTGACACTACAACAAACTAATGTATACATACTAAATGTAGTATTTTTAGAGTCCAAGTTAATCATTTGTTCATGTATAGTTCTTCCAATTTACCAACCAGATTTATCTGCATGACGTCATAATTCAAGTTTAGCACAGATAGTTAAGTCAATAATAGCGATACAAACGGCTTGTTGGATGGGTATTCCAAATATTATCAAGTATATACTTCTTGAAATAAGTACCTAAAAGTGCTACCCCGACTAATTAATATAGGCGTCTTTATACTTCTGAGGTTTTTAACTTAGACTCCTGCAGTATCAGCTTTCTACTTCTTATCATAATGAGGCATAATAAGACTCTTTATGCACATACTTCATTAATTTCTAATTATCTGGGTATGTAAACTTTATCAAACAAATTTACACCTATATGCGACATTCCAAGTGGTCAATTTGAGATGCTTGAAGTACCTATTATATAATTGGAGTATTTTCAATGCAAAAGATAAAAAATTAAAATTTTCATTTTATACTAAATTCCTTTATACTACTTATATAACATTGTTTAAGCATCGAAATGTATGATCTTGTTTATTATTATCTTTTAGAAGTAAACTTCTCAAAGAACGAGCAAGAATAGTTACAGAAGAACGTGCTGGCATGACAACTGATGATGACGCAATGAGCGAAATGAAGTTGGGTCGTCATTGGAGCAAATCCGAACGACGAAAGCAGTTTGAGAAAGCGAAAGATCACCGTCGAAGAAAGCGAGAAACGGTAAAGGAAACTTCGAATGTTGGTCGTCAGGGGTGCCCTTCCGTAGAGTCCAAAATTAAAAATGTTTGTAACACAGGAGCGGCAGTGTTGTCTTTTCAACAGGCTAAGTCACCAAACCCATTCCCAAGCTCTATTCTATCTGTTACTACTGTATAATGCTAACTAGTATTGTAAATTCCCTGTATAGTGTAATAATAACATATGTGTTATATAAGTTAACGTTTAAATCAAGTATTATATAATTATTTTATATTGATAAGACAGTACAGTTAATGCATTTTATTATATGATTTCTCTGTTGTTTAAAACTTTTTAAAACTTTCCGATTACAATTGTATGTTAATATAAAATGTATATATCGATATATAGATAATTTGTAATTGCTAAAGTTTTATTTTTTTTATTTTTATAGTTTTAAATATTTTTATAGATATATTATATCTGAAATGCATAAAACTATCATTAACGAAATTTTAATTTTACAATTAGAATTCTATACTACTTTAATTTTATTAGTAGTAATGGAAACATGTACAATGATTTTTAATGTGTTTAAAGTACCTTATTGACTATCTAAAAATTAATGTACTTAACAACATTAAACAATACTTTAGATTCAATTAAATTTAAAAGTAATTCATTCTGGTTTAATCCATTTTCTCAGTAAATCAAATCTTTCAAATAAGTTTTTATATGCATAATTCCAAGAGATTCTATGATATGCTACATATAGGCTACACATATGGTATATACAGAATAACATATTACATAAAATTATCCATAAAAATTAAACATTCCGCTAATTAATATTCGTCCATTCGATCTATAAACTTATAAAACGTCAATGTATAATAAATAGGTTGTTTTATATTTATTTGAAAATAGTGATATAAATTGTGTTTTGGATTAAGAGAGAAGTTTAGGAGAATTAAATTTTTGAAGATGCAATAAATCGTTTGATTCTTGGCTGTGACTTTTTGAAATTTTAAAAGTGATAGGCGATTTATTAAAAGCCATGTGATATTAATGATGTGTGACGTCTTCATTAAAAAAAATTATATTTGGGGTCACTTAGTTAAATTATGATCGTAATGAACTAGAGATGAAGCAAACATCCCTCTGTAAATTAAACAATTTATAGATGTCTACTGAAAATGATAAATATGTCTATTTCATCAATTGATTCATATAAAAACATATTTTGATAAAATATTTTTTTAAATCGATTTGCATAAGACAACCAAAAATTAAAGTATATATATAAAAATTGATTAAAATAAAAAACATAATAATTTTAATAAGGCATTTATTTAATATAATTAAACATAAATTTCTGAAAACCACGAATTGTTTTTCTAATAAAATTAATTAAATAAAACCAAAGGAAAGAATACAATCAAAATGTTTCAATAAATATGTTTGTTAATGTGTAGTTAGTTGAGTTGTTAGTTGTACATTCATTTAACTATCGGCTGAAAAGAAAACAAAATAAACAAATTAATCTTGTTATAAAAAATGAAAGACAATTGATACTGATACAATGAATTCAATGACAGAATTGTTGTTAATTAAAAAGTTTTAAGTATACTTTTACAAAAAATGACCAAACTACTTACTTTACTGAATTCGAAACTCTTTAGTTGTCTTAATGCTTGACGTTTGAGCAACCTGGGTCAAACCTGAATAAATAACATGAACATTTGTTGCACTAATTACTTTTAAAGTTTTTATTCGAAACTAATAATAACAAAACTAAAACGAACCTGATGCTAAGATTTGCACTTCACACAAGGTCAGATAATTAGTTCCAACCAGATTAATTTTGATAAATCGTGCTGCTGGATTCTTGCAAAGAATTGTTATAACTTGACCTTTAGTTGTCTTCTGACTGAATCCGCCACATACTTTGAATACTTTACCATCGCTACTTGCCTATATTAAAATATATATATATTAAATTATTACAACAGTATAACATTTGTTACATAATGACGAAAGAATTAATATAATTGTTTCGCAAAATGGATGAATTATTTTTTATCAATTGTTTAATGTGTATCAAAGTCAAGTAACATTTAAACATTGGTAAATTTGCATTTCTTGTCTTAAACTTTCAGTATAGAATAGGTAACCAATACTGTATTAAGAAAGGTTAATAAAATTATTTTAAAAAACCAGACAAACAATTTATTTAATCCGAAGTTATATTTAGATATTGCACTAACCGAAACTTTAAAATTCGTGAGTCGGTTATAGCAACAATCAGCCCTGTTGTATACTACTACTTTTTGTACAGCATATTGTTTTTCCAAATCAACCTTCCACCAAGCTCTTTTCTGTAATTTGGTGTGAGTACAAGACTTCCCATTATAGTGAGCATTTGTGTTTCCATCAACAGCGCGGCCAGATGTACCTCCCCATCCAGTACTGCTCTGGTAAGTTCGTTTACCTCTCGAAACTAGACAGATTAATAAAATCGAGTTAACATGAAAATGAGTTTAACATTGTAATAATTATTATCAGAACCGATTACGTTCTAATATGATACATTAAATGATACATAAATTTAAATACAAAACATATAATACAATACAATACAATACAATACGAATACGAATATTTTGAAGAACATTCAAGAAAATATTTCATAGCTTACCAACACTGAAACGACCAAGAGTAGGTTTCGATATAGGTTTCAGTGGTTTTGCAGCACCGACGTTATATGTGAATTCTGTAAACACAATTAATAAGGACAATAAAAAAATAATAAGGATGAATTTTCCACCCATTTGAGTTGCAAACCAAAATATATTAAGATAAAATGTAATTTTATCCTAAGCAAACAAAGTTTTAAAGTAATTTGATTTTTATTATATAATTAAAAAAATTACTTCTTTCGCAAATGTAAAGCACCATTTTTGCTCACCAAAAGTTTGATAAATATAAATAATTATGAAAAAGACAATTACATAATGAAACTATTCTTACTTCTTCCATATATTTTAACTTCACACAAAGTGAGATAGTTTCTTCCATTAAGTTGAACTCGAACGAATTTGGCAGAACGGTTTCTACATCTAAGTGTGAT
>JAUZNC010052056.1:0-15080 GCA_034780395.1 Vannuccia rotundouncinata | reverse complement strand
GATATGAACTGTCCCCATATCCGCCATCTATGTTTGACAGCAGTGGTGAGATGAGAATAGCTAAGACGAAAGCTAATTTGAAAAACGCACTGAAAGTAGAAGTCTCAACCAGACATGCAGAAACTAAGACCATATTCCTGGATGGCTGCACAGTGATGTGGACCATTCTGTGGCCGACAAATGGTAATGTCCAGGATTATCTTGACAACTTCAGAAATTATCTGCTGTCTTATCTGACAGATAGTATGACATATCTCATCTTTTACAGGTATAATAAAGGAAATATAAAAGACTGCACAAAAACTGCTCGCCAAAAGGAGTTCAGTCGCATTTATAACTACCACCTCAGAATGTACTATTGACAGTTTCTGAAAACAAGAAGAAGCTAATAAAACTTATCAATAAAACTCATATCCAACAAAGATGCTTTGAAAGGTCAGCTCTTTATTACTGCAAACGATCCAGTTCCCTTGGAAATAAACTCCAGACAAGTAATCAAGAGACACGATATGGAGATCACACACGTTGAGGCTGACACAATGATCATCAACCAAATCATACATGCGGATGCACAACAAGTGTTGGTAGTTGCTGATGACACAGACATCTTTATTTTGCTCTGTCACTTCGTATTTCATGAGGATATTCGAAGTAGTGTAATGATGGTGTCTCCTAATAAAGGCAGATCAATGATTGACATGAACAGAAGTGTGAGAAACAATCAACCAGTAATGAATAACTTGTTGGCCTCACATGGACTTACTGGGTGTGATACCGTAGCAACATTCCATGGAATTGGAAAGACTACCGCATTACAAATCTTACATTCGCAAGATGTAAACTTAGAAAAAATAGGTGATGTTACAACTCCTTTGCCTGATGTGATGCAACAGGCAAATAAGTTCCTACTGTCATGTTATCATCAGTCTAACTGTAACTCAATGATGGAAGCTCGTCAGAAGATTTGGTCAAAAAAAATATCCAACAGTATAGCTGGTCCTCCAAAACTGAAAACACTTCTTCCAACAATGGATTTCAGATTCGGAAAAATACTAAGTATCCTCAGCAGCCTGAACTGCTGGACCCAAACGACTATGGATGGCAAACAAAAGGTAATTCATTCATTCCAGTAACTGTGGCTGTGACCATGACAGTTGTGCCTGATGAACTATTACAGCTAATAAAATGTTCATGTGCAAGAGATACGTCTTGTAAATCAAAATGATGTAGCTGCAACATTGCAGGTTTAGTGTGCACAGAATTTTGCATGTGTTCGGGTAGTAAGGCTTGCTACAATCCAAAAACCATCAAAACCATAAATTCAATAGATTTGGATGACGACGCAGTCTGATTTTTTAAAATTTACTAACAAACTGTACTTTGGCATAGCTTATAACTCACACAATAACAATAAGTTTGTTTTTTATTGTATCTTCTTTTGTTCAATTTCTCCTGAGCTTTATTTAGTATTATAACCTATTCAGAAACCTCTTGGAAGCCACTATAGTGTTATATTATACAAATGTAAAGCTAATAAGTTGTTCTATAATGTGTACTAATATTTATACAATATAATTTTGTTCTGTTAAAGAGTAAATAACAAAATAGTGCGTTTTTTGTATGACAAAATGTTAATTTTGGAATATAAACTGTTCTAATTCTTTTAATAATCATCCAATTTCAATATTTTTTTTCTTATTTATAGTAGAACATGACCAGATACAACTTTTTTGAAAGCATATTGATGTGTAAAATATTTATTGTTTTCCATTTATTAGCAAAAAACTGATATATCAATTTTTTGGCAGCCATCTTGGATTATTTTGAGTTGCCCAAGGGATATTGGCTGTATCCAGCTTGATTCGTATAGTCTATACCTTATAAATTAATAATTGCAAGAGGAAAAAACTTAATATCAAAATTTTGGGTTAAGTTGTAATTCTGCCAGACTGTTAATTATGGCATTGTGCTTTGTGTCATAAAAATGATGTGAGAATATATACAAAAATCAATCAATGACTAATTTCATTAATAAAATTCTATTGTTCACATATTCCAATCGCTTGCTATAAATTGTGTGATCTATAAATATTTATATTATATTAAATTATATAATATATATATATAAATACATTTATTATAATGTAATTACTTTCCATATATTTACAGTTACATTACATTTGAATATATAGTATGATAAAGATTTTGTATCAACTTCTTTTATACTATATATGTATAACAACTGCTTAATATGTAAATCATCCATTCCAAGGTTATCAATAAGCAGGTTTCACAGCATATATATATATATTCAATGTATGAATTCAGATTGTTATACAATAAGCTAATGACAAAAAGGTCCACAATTATAAAAAAAACCTTTTATGACTCTAACACACTCATAACTAAAATAATGTATATATACTAGATAATTAATCAAATTGTCTATCTAAATTGTATATTGAGTAAACAACCACTTTTTATATTTTGTAAAAATATGGAAAACTATTTTAGATGAAATGGTTGAATGAAAGGGTGGGTTTGACAGTTATACTATATCACCTGATACCCTACAACATGTCAGTATCCATTGCAGATTGCCAGCAGATTTTTATGTAGATATAATAATAAAAGAATAGACATTATGGTATAACTTTCAATATAAATACACATTTCCTTACTATTATGATTAGGTAATAATATAAAAATAATTATTGTGGCATAACAGGGTATAAGTATTGTACAACAAAATGCAAACTATCATATTCCAATGTTTTTTTAAAATGAGTTATATATTGGTGATTTAGTCTATCTTGGGTAGGTGCACATTCCCTCATAATGGAGTATTTCTATCATTGTTGAGTTATAACAAAATGTCAAACCATCATATTCAGCATTTAAATTATGTCTGATAACTTTAAACTTCTTTTGCTAACATTTTGAAAATGTTGAATATGATAGTTTGATATTTGAATTATATAATAAATGTAACTTTGCAATTATTTAGAAACATGCATA
The DNA here is from genome assembly GCA_034780395.1 of Vannuccia rotundouncinata. Taxonomy (NCBI): domain Eukaryota; kingdom Metazoa; phylum Platyhelminthes; order Proseriata; family Coelogynoporidae; genus Vannuccia; species Vannuccia rotundouncinata. The sequence goes on along the minus strand of JAUZNC010052056.1, from coordinate 12,062 downwards.
TAGGTAACACCTGATTTAGTTGATTTATTGAAAGAAAAAATTTAGTTTTTAAAAGTATTTATAATTTGGTTTATTTATATGAAATTAAACTGAGACTAAACTGAACTAAAGAGAATATGTTAATAAGAAAATCCAAAAGTTTAAGAAAATGTTGATGAGTAAATGTTTGTTTTTATGAAAGTTCATTAATCAGTTGTTCTTTTGCAGAAATTTCTTTAGATATTCCTTTAAAAATTCTACAAGCTTAACATTTGCAGCCCTTTGTACCATCCTAGGGCATTCGATTTAACAATAAGGTTATTGTTGCTTTTAACTTCAGCAGTGTCTACTGCACTGGCTTATTCCATCCTCAGTGATGCTTCTTGGAGTTAATGCCTGGCTTTCTTGGCTTTTAGGCCAATGAGTATTAGTCATAGTATTCATGTGTGCTCTTTGAGACTCTAAATACTGTTTGTATTTAGAATGGGCTGAACTTGTAGTAGACAGAAGTCCTGGATATAAAGTAATGGTATATTTAGTGGTTGCAGTTTTACCAAGGACTGTCATACCAAGGACTGTATAGTAATATATATATATATATTAGGTATGCATTGTACATTTTTATATGGTTGTAGTAATAGTATAATATATTTTTAGTCTCCCCTGCAATAAGATATAAAAATAATAAGTCAAAAAACAGTAAAACTGGTAGAGTAAAGATAGTACTGTCAGTATAGAAAGTTATATTAAACAGTTCTAAGCACTGCATATATAATGAGAGCATATCACAAGCAATGACCCAAAGCATAAACTCAAGCTAAAACATCATAAAAACATTATTAGAAATTGTATAAGTATAAAATTATGATTATTAAAATTTAAAAATTAGTTAGTTGTTAAGATAGTCATGACTGAATATTTTTTAACTAAATCATATATATAACTAAATATTAAAAATCACATTTACATACACATTACAATTAAAATCCTTTCTAAGAAATAAAATGTACTGTTTCTATTTAAAGACTTTTCCTAAATTTTGTAGAGACTTTAAAGACTTTCAAGAATCATTGGGAACCCTGTATAATGTAGTTCAATATCCTTAGGCTTATTAATATGGTACTGGCATTAAACAAAAAAATATTCCCAGGAATTTGAGAAGGTGGGGAATAGACATGTAAAAATAAACTGACATGAAAATTTAAAGAGAGAGGGGTGAGGAATAGTCATCCTCAATTGCCACCATTTTACTAGCCTGCATTTCATGTAACCCTAGCCCTAGGAGGATTATAGCTCATATATCCAGCATATAATTACGAATTTGATATATAAAATAGGAAAAGGTTAAACTATTTGGCATATAAAAGATATTGAATGCAGGCTTGTCCTCTAACCTGAATAGGATTTTTTTCAATGATCAATAGTAATTATTGCAAATTTGCAGCATTTATCTTAAACAATCTGGAATTTGTAGTCTACTGAAAGCCATCTCATAATGTTTAACAGAAGAAAAAAACCTACACACAGATTACCTCAAGTTTTTTAAATTGTTACTTTTAAATATAATCTCTATAATTCTTATACTGTACATTATTATATAAAATAACAGTGAAAAATATATACAATACATTACTTGGATTTTTATGCCAAGCTTTTTATTAAATATAAATACATTGAGGTATCATTTGTTTCTTTGCATATAGAGCACAGGTGAAGTGTGATGTTGAAATTAACATTTGGTTTACCAATCCAAGATTTGTCTGATCAAACATGAATTCCTGTTTGGTCCAACTAAAAAACATGGTTCAATGCCAACATTATTATTAAATTAATATCAAAAACCATCATAATCATGTAAGACAACAGAAATATACCTAAAAAATATATTTGTTTTTATAATAAATGTTTTTGTAGAAATAAATAAATTAATTAATTTGCTATGCTTGTAACATTCATAACTTTAAAATATATTAGATATATACCCAATTTTAAATCCTATAATTAATTAAGGGACGTATTTATTCAAATTAGGCTATAATTTCAAGATTGTATTTTTGACACATTTTATAAATATAACAAGATAAATATATATGAATCATTACAAATTTCGAACTTAATTTCTTTGATATCATTTTTTGTTAATAATTCATACGATGTTGTATGCCCTTGCAAAATAAAAGCAATATAATTAATGTATTTTAAAAATTTTAAATATTTTACTTAATCTCATTTATAACTTTTTAAACCAAATATTTATTTCAAAGAATCATTAGGACAAAATGTAAATATATTTTCTATAAATAAATTATAAACATTCAAATTATGTAATCAGATAGCTCAAAATTCTGTCTATGTGATATGTTTTAAATACAATTTTTTTAAATTTTTCATTCATTGTTAATGATTATTAATATTAATAATTAATATTATCATCATTTGTGATAAAAATATATTAAGATTTTTTAATCTCTATTGACTTTTTTTTTTGAGTTTACCATTTCAAACTGCCGAATGCAATGACAGATTTCCATTTCGAACCTTCTTTCGACGCCTAGGCTCTTTTTAAGGTATTTTTTGTAAAAAAAATCTATTTCTCCCTATTTTTTGGGGTATCCGATCGACTCTCAATTTTCAGAATTTGAATTGTGAAGCATAGCAATAAGATCCGGAAAAATCTAACAAAAACATTGAAAGGACGTTTGACATTTTTTTCAGATTTAGGATCTTGTCATATGAAATTTAGGGCAAATATATAGATAGTTGTTAGAAATTTTTAGTTATACTGCGCCATGATAATTGCCTAAGATATTGGGGAAAATACACGTTTGTACCCTTATTTAGGGTGATATCGTGATTTCAGTGAGTTAGGGTTAAGCACTTTTGAAAAGAGCCATTTAGCAAAAAAAATAATAAACAAAAAATGAGTAAATGTGGAATTTTCCAGCCTCACCCAAAATCGATATTGGCACAAACAAGTTTTTAGGCTCTCAGACGCGAACCAAGCAAGATTTTTTTTGACAGAAAATTCGCTCATTAGATTGACGCAAAACAAAAAAAATAAAAATTTAAGAAAAAATAATATTAAAAAATTTTATTTTGAAATATATTTTGACCTTGTACGGTCTCAATAAAAGTTCAAATAAAAATGCATTCCTAAAAAGTTGCGCTTTTGCGAAAGCCGAATCTGTGGGACTATAGAACTAGGTATGCAATCGGTTTTATACTTTTTTAATAAAACAGGCTTGAAAATAAAAAGTAGTAATTTAGGGTGTTTTATCGATTTTTCTATAGACATTTTCAATCTTTAGTGCGACCACGAGTATTTAGACAAAACATAAACAAAATAGACAAAACATTTTTAATATATTAATTATATAATGAAGAGCAGGTATATATAGTGATCAATTATGTATAATTATAATGTAATAAATATTTAAAGTTTTCATATTTCATATTTCAATGTTAAATTAATTTTAAAAGAATGACATAATCACTTGATCCAAATGCATAATTGTGTAATTACTATTATTTATTCAATGTATAACAACAATTTATACTTTTTTGTCAAAAAAATAATATTAATATAATCTCTTACGAAATTTTTTAGAATTGACCATTCCCTATTGAGCATTTCCTTAATATTGACCACTCCTTCAAACTCTTTATTTTGAAAAAATCAACAATAGATAAACAAGGAAGTGTCTTGAATTCGGTGCAACAGAAATATATGAATATGTTGTACCTATATTGTGTATACTATATATGGGAGGTTAAAACCTTTAGTGTCGACACATTCCTACAAATTCATTATATAGATGACATTTATATAAATTTTAATTTTATTTTAGTCCAAATAACATAAAATAACACTAAGTCTAATTAATATGATATTATGTTACGTTTAAACTAATATCCGAGATTTGATGACCAACTCGGTCGCATAATCATGGAAGAATAGAATCTTTTTGCAACAACCCTTAGTCCAAAGCTGCTTGTTTATAAAATGTCAAGTCAGAAATTAGTTCTAAAATTAAATTACCTAAACTTGAAGAAAGAGTACTTTCTATATACTGAAACCAAAAGTTTTTTCAAATAAAATCCATTAAAAATAGTTATATGATCAATAATTAGCCGAAAACAATAGAAAAATTATTATAATATTGTAGTTTAAAAGATCTCTAAGGAGGATGAAGAGGTCATTAGAAGGAAATTAGTGTATATACCAATTCATATTGAAAGATGTTTTGTTTGTCAGTATAACGATATCTCTTGATTTATATAAATTGCTCTTTCTCCTCAGCTCACACTATATAATTTGGTTGTGAGTAAGTAGTTGCAATTTGTGTCCAGGTATTTAGATTCAAAGTTATTTCAAAAATTATTTATAACATTACTTGCCTACTACTGAAATTTAATGTCTGTTAATACATTATAATGTATAATGGACATTAAATTAATTCTATAGTGACACTTGGCTTTTTGTAATATTAGTGTGTCCGCATTGATGTTTATATAAGTTAAAACCAGGCTTTCTAATATAATATGATCTTAGTATTCTATTCTAAGAATTAGCATTCTATTTTTCATGATTATGTGACCGAGTTGGTCATAAATTGTAATATTTATTGGAGTTGTTTGTATTCATATTCTGTCTAAATTAAAAATAATTAATTTCTATAAAAGTAAAAATGTAATAGCTCATATCTGTATATATTATACCACCACACAAAACAAATATTTCGGTGGCACCGAATTCAAGACAACGTTTTCCTATATTGTTGAGTTTTTCCATTTAACGTATATGTCTTTTATTTTATTATATTTTATGCCTTTGGGTTTATTAAATTATTAACATGTAAAGTCGCATTCTTTATATTGAAAAACAAAAATAGATAATTATCGAGGAGTTGGCTTGAATTCGGGACAACAGAAGTATTTTAATGTATGTTGTACATACTGCATATTGTATATTGTGTATACTATTCAGATACATTGTAACATTCAGGTTCAAACCTCATACAACCACCCTACTTTTAACATCCAAAATCTGTGCGACAATACATACTTCTTTTTAATTTCGTTCTCTGTGTTTGAACATCTGCAGCACGATATATCTAATCCATAAAGAGTACTTATATAAGCGATGTCGCACAATTCTTTTGCAGCCGATTGCAATATTTTGCAGGGCCATCGGAGAAGAGGGCTAGGGGCCCCCGAGCCTCTTTGCCTTTAGGTAAGGGGGTTGGGGTATCTATTTGGCCCACCCTGCCTTCGCTCATCCAGAGAGTCAGCCACAGCTAGTTAGTTTTTAATATCAATTGTTGTTTTTAAAAAAGCCTTAAATAAATTATATAATAAATTAAAATTAAATTATAACGCAAAACGTTGTTGTATATTTTAATAAAAAAAAATTTCAAATATTTTTATTCATCTTCTACTAAATTACTTAATGGTGTCAGCTTTTAAAATTCCACCCCGATCGTAAGGGCTCACCATCGTGAGTCCTCACCATCGCTCTGACCAGTCTTTCTTAATTGCATACAAATTCTTTTTTTGACCGATATAGTCTGAACTCCATAAGATCTAATATTTTTTCTTTATTGTCGTGGAAATCTTCTAAAGTTTACAATTAATTTATATCGAGGCATATCTTGTTTGAATTGCATTGTAATTCATTGTAATTCATTGAGATTTCTACAAGTATACTGAACCTTTCGATTGATACAAATAATTTTCATATATTTTAGCTTAATTTAATTAAAAATCTTTTAACTGTATATCCTAAAATAATTTCGTTATTACTCTTTATTCGTGACATTGTTTTACATTATTCCTAATTAAAGAACACAATATAGTGATTTACCATATACAGAGTGTCCTATAAGATAACGCCCCATTGGAAAAATAAAGTAAAAATTAATTGCGAATGTACTGCTCTATGTAGGTATAATCCTTGATATTTTACTATGATATATTATAACGTAAATTAGTTAAGTAAGATTGGAAAATGAACAATGATACAGTGAATAAAGACTCATACTTGGCAATGCTGGAAACATTTTTGCAGCCCATTATCGATGAACTTGGTTTCAGCATGATGGAGCACCAGCCCCCTTTGCAGCTTCTGTACGCGAATATCTCGATTCAGAATTTTAAAATCAACGGATAGAGCGTAGAGGCACGCAGACTTGAATCCCCTGGACTATTTTCTCGTGGGCCACTTGAAATCATGCATTTACATTACAAGACCAAGATCGCTTGATGATTTGAGACAAAGAATAACAGATGAAATGGCTAGGATTAGTGCTGAAACAATACGACGGGTTCAAGCATCGTTCATCCATCGCTGTGGAATGTGCATGGAATTAGAAGAAGGACATTTCCAGCATCTTATTTAACTAATTTACTTTAAATATTAGACTTTAGTTAATTAGGTATAACAATTTGCTCTATAGAAATTACGTAACACATTGCGTAATTGTTCATTTTCCAAACTTATTTAACTATTTTACGTTATAATATATTATAAAAAATATCATGGATTATACCTACATATAAAATAGAACAGTATATTTGCAATTCATTTTTATTTTATTTTTACAATGGTGGTTTACTTATTGGACACCCTGTACCTATATACTTTAGGAAATTATGCAACCACAAAATTGTACCATCTGTTGATTCTTCTTATTGATTAAATATACATGTGAGAAGGCCATATATCCCAACCTATGAATATATCAATTTATTTCAAAGTTTTCTTGTTTACTGTCAAACAGTTGACGACTTCATTCAAGATTAATATCAAATTATGGCAGTGATGAATTCTTACATACAGCAGAGTATGTTTTATGCGATAGCCATTCTATTATTGCTGACAAGTAAGTTATTTGAATTAAAACATTTCTATTTGATAATATTTTTTAGATAACTAATTTTCTGAAGATTTGTTTTTTCGTATAGTTATTGATAATTAACTTTGATAACTTCAATGAGTAAACTTGTTAAGTTATTCAATAAGAATTTCTGAAAGTGTGTTATAATTTGAATTAAAGGCATTATATCAATTGTTATAACATTATCCTATAGGTATATCCATAGATTTTTAAAATTACAAAACTTGAAGTTTAAAGTTTGAAATATATTAATAAAATCTCTCAAAAAAAATATCGATGACTACGTGAATACCAGGACGCTCAATTATACACTTTCAGATTTAATTTAGCCAAGAGGCCGATTATTGTTCCAAAATAAAAAGATTTAGACAATATAAAAAATTCATTAAGAACTTTTTAACCTCCCATATATCGATCAATTGTTCACTTTCAAGGAATTAATAATATCTAAATTTAGTACTCTTTGAAAATTTATTATGTTATCATTCACGTTGAGAATCTAACAATATGTAAATATAATGGGTGAACATAAAGGAAGTGCTATGTAATTTAATAGATTATAATAAACATATATTTGAAAATATTTTATAATTTATATATGGGAGTTTAAAAAGTTCCCAATGAATGTTTTGTATATTGTCTAAATCTTGTTATTGTGAAAAAATAATCGGCCTCTTGGCTAAATTTAAACTGAAAGTGTATGAGCTGAGCGTCCTGGTATTCACGTAGTCCTAGTTTTTATTTATTAAATTGTATTAGTAGTGTTTTAATTATTTAATTAATAATTTTAATATTTAATTTTATAAAACGATAATTGTTAATGTATAACACATATTCGTTATTACATTTCTATATTTTAATTTCGCGGTCTTTATACCTAATATTTGTAACTTTTTTTACGTTTATGAACACATCTCCCGTTTCCAATGTGAAGATATACAGTGTTAAAATTATAAATAGTCTTTTAAAAATTCATATATTTCATCAAAATACACGAGAGAAATTACTATGTATACATTTTCCTCTATATGTACTCAATAAATATTTATCGGAATATGTTTAAACAAATTAATTACTATTTTTACTTAATTTATCATATATATGTAAATTTATGGGTACCGGTATTTAATGTATTAAATATATTGGTAACAACGATACATTGTATAATTACAGTTAAAATAAAACATTTCGTTTATTATATTCTTTTTTAATTTTTATTTTCTATATATAAGTGTAAATCATATGATTTTGACAAAACTGCTCCCTTTCCAGAAACAACAAATGCAGTGTCTTGTTATCAATGTTCGAATTGTCCAGAACCCTTTTCAGGGGCAAATGTGAAAGTTCTATCTTCATGTGGTATGTGTGTTGTAAGTATTATAATTCGTGTTTTAAAGTCTTTTCATGTATTATAAAGATGTTTTATTGATAAAAATAGATCTTAGTCAAATAAAATTTATTTCGTCTAATTTATTTCTAATCTAATTTATTTCGTCAATCTAAAGTATTGATTTTTCATTTGCAGATAATTTTTGTTGCAATTTATCTGATAGAAATTGGAACAAAATGAACGCAGCATTTTAGTCTCTGACCACAAAGTTATTTATATGTTGGCCTCTTGAGATTTTTAACCAGTTAAAAAATCTTTAGAACTTAAATAATATTGTTACAACATTTTATGAACACCAAGTTCATTGTTTATATTTATATATTACATTTAAGACATACTTTTATTTATTTAAATAAATACTATTGTTAACGTTTCATAATACTAAACAGATTTCAATAATTTTTGAACCAACAATGCAAAATTTTACAAAGCTTCAAATAAATTTAAATTTACTAGAAAGCTGAAAGTGGTCAACAATTATAAAAATCTATATCCCTTCTAATGAAAATTTTATGAAATACACTTTAAACGACTCTCATTTCAATTTGAAAAGTTCGATTTCAATGATTTGTGCACCAAAAAATGCTCAACAAGGTTAAAATAATCTGAAAAAGAAAAAGAGTTGACTATCGACTCGACACTCTATTAGTTTTAACTATTTGTGATGCATCTAGAAATTACTTACATTTGAGTATATAATACCTATAAGCTTAGAAATATAAATAATTTATAAATTTATAAATAAATTTATATTGCTATGTCTATAAGTATGAATAATTGATTTAAATTTAAACATTTTTTTCACTAATTGTTCTCATTCCAGATTTCAAGTGAATTCTCCGGAGGAATTCGTAGCACAAAACGGGAATGCTTAGCTGACCCTGTCTGCACTAATATGAAAGCTGTTATCGATGGTGATGGTGAAGAAATATTCTGCTGCTCTGAAAATTTGTGTAATATAGGCGTTGCTACAGTAGGAGTAAACTTTCTTAACGCTATTGTTTCTTGTTTAACCGCAGTTCTTGGGGTTTATACCATATGATGTGCTTACAGTAACAATAAGACAATATATTTACTAACATTCTACAACAAAAGTATATAGATAAATATATACTACGAAACACAGGATGATTATAATAAATTAAAACATTAAATTTATTAATATATATCTAAAATGGTTTCTGCTTGTTTCTTTTTGCTTGCTTTTCTCACAAATGGTTATGGTTTAAAGAGATATAACTATATGTTACATATATATATATATATAGCAGACTACATTTATTTATGATCACAGAAGTCACACTTTATAATATTGATAAAAATAATATTCATAATCAATACAGGGAATACTTTAAACAATTCTTTTATAGTAGGCTAGTCCCTGAATGAATATAAAAAATTGTCAATATTCTATTATTTTCATCAGACCAATAAAATGTATTTTTTAATATTCGCAATATACTTTTTCTTATTCTACTATAAAGAAAGAAGTTAACGACCCAGACACATGTTTATAGCTGTTTTAAAAATGTAAGTAATTAATAAAGAGAATAAATAATAATATTTTAACATGTTGTAAACTGTCTAATAATGGAGTGTGTCAAAAAGACTCAAAATACAAATCGGGAGGTTAATTTTGTATTTTTAAATGATTCATTTTCCAATGTAATTCACTCGTATATAAAGTATAAAATCTGGATTTGGGGTGATCCTCTTCTCAGATTTCAAGGTACAAATTCCTGCCGATTTGTAATATTGCACCGCTTGACACTTGATCATGTTTTCACAAAGAGCTTTGCATTCCTCGGGATTCTGGGTCACAACTACTTCTAGGTCAGATTCCATTCCACTTACGTAAGAATTATCTCTTGCAATCCATTTTTCATAATATATCTAAAACAAAATATTTTAATATTGAAATATTAAATATTTAGTATCTTTATATAATAAGTATTATAAATTGTAGATGCTATTACACATTTGTATTTATTGTAGTTATTATGTTAGAAAAACGTTGGTTCAAAAGTACAGGATTTTAATTCGCCATATATTTTGAAATTTCAAAAAATAGGCAAGTCAACTACAGTTCTCTTATAGTTAAACCAATTGTGAAAGTTGATTGAAATTAGTCGCCATATATTAATAACATTACTAAAATGATTTTCGAAAAAAGGTTGCTATAAAAGATATTAAACTCGTAAATCGTAATATAAGTGTAAAATTAGTTAAAATTTAATTTTTAATTCAAAATAATCCAGTAAATATATAGAAAAAAAATATTTTTAATGATCGCTTTAATTAATGCATTTATTAAATAAATTGTAAAATCATTTTAAAATTAATAATATATTCATATATAAATATTAAATAACATTAATTTATAGAATTGGATGGGTAGATGAAAATGAAACATTGATCTGCAATGGAAGGGGGGGGGGATTCACACTTGTAAATCTAGTAAAGAGTGTAAAATATAAAATAAAAGCATATAGTAAACTAAAAGAAATTCCTTTGTGAAAACTTTCTAAAAGATTTTAAAATGTCTAAATGATCAAAGAACGAAATAATGATAACAAGTTTTGATAATATAATATTTGAAGACAATTTACCTTCACAAACTGATCACAACTTTGACTAGAAGAAGTCTTGCGGTTTTCAATAATACTGAAAATTTGGCAGTCTTGGTCGGCATTCGACCATTTAAACCCAGCGCAGTCTTCTTGTAAGCTGGTGCAGTGAACTGCACATTCGAGTTTAGAATCTATCGAAAAGTTTTTTGTAACAAATTGTCCATTGGAATTCCAGCATGAGTTGATTTGAAGTTCATATCTCACTGCCAAGGATGATTCCGAAATACGTATAAAACTAAAAAACGTGAATATATAGAATCCTAATATGAATGTGTTTTTCATCATAAAAAATACCATGACGCTTAATAATAAATTGTAAATAAATTTCTGTTTTAACATACACACAGAATCACAGAAAAATTAATATCAATCGAGCAAGTTTTGTGTAAATATTGAAGGAGCAGAAAGTTTATTTGTTTCTAAAGATTGTTTGACTAATATCGGAATATGCTAATTTTGTGTCGTAAAAGGTACACAAAAGGCGATATCAAAAGAAAATTGCGGATATAATAATTATTACATGTGTGCATTAAATACACATCCCATTTATTTTCATTTTATCTAATTGTTATTATCAATGATCAAAATTTACGAATAATAATTACATATGAACTGCTATGAATATATGCTACAATATGTATATATAGATACAAAATTGGAAAATATTGTTTTCTGTTTATTATAGTATATATAACAATTAGTATGTAAGGTGGGGGTCCAACTCAACAAAGAAACCTTTGTTTAAACAAAGCCCCCCACCTTTACTAGTTATTTTTTCACGCACCTTTCCATATTAAGAGTTAAATTCTGACGAATGAGAATTGTGTATCATGGTATATAGGATGTTTTATGAGTTGTTGATTTCATTCTCCTTTCTTACGAGCTCTGCTGCGGTCGTCTCCTTGGAGGTTTCTCTCACTCATTTCTTCAGCTATACCTTCTGTTTTACTTGTCCAAATTCTTCGAGCGCTATAACGTTATATTCCTTATCTTTCAATTTCTTCATCCTAATTATCACCCATCTATTCAGAGTAAACGCTGTATTTAATTATTTAGTCGTGAGTAAATATTGCGTATGGAGAATTAAAAACTTGATTAATTTTAGTTATCGAACTAGAATAATAGTATTATGTTGCATGTGGATAATTCGAATTTCAAAACAAAATT
>JAUZNC010052023.1:0-15083 GCA_034780395.1 Vannuccia rotundouncinata | reverse complement strand
AATAAATAAATAAATAAATAAATAAATAAATAAATAAATAAATAAATAAATAAATAAACAAATAAATAAATAAATAAATAAATATAATTGTAACTTATATTTGTTATTATATATAAAGTCGAGATTCTGTATCTTGATCTGTTTCATATAAATATATTAACGTATTTTTGTCACACTGTAAAATTTAGCTAGAATTTGTCAAGGTTTTGTAATATTCATTTAACAAAAAACTATATATTTAATATTTTGGAAAACTCTCCAATATGCAAATAATTTAAAAAAAGATTTAAGTTTTTAGAAAAAAACTTTATTTTCAATTTATTCTTCAATATTCTTTTATTTCAAAATACATTTGTAATAATAATGTAAAAGCTTTACCTTTAACAATTAAATCAATTAACACTGAAACATTAGATTGAAATATTAAATTTGGATAAATATTTAATTGAAAATTATTCACTGGAAAATCATAATATATTTTATCAATCACAATTTAGCAATATTAAATAAACAGATATTTTAATCAATATGAGATATTATCTATCGAGATTTTATGAAACACAATTTTTATCAGTCATAAAACGAAAGTTTAACAAAGAGTTAGCAAGATAACAATGATAGCGCCAGTAAAAACTATAAGTTAAATAAAAATGAAAAACATCAATGCTCGGAAATATGAAATAGTTCTCAATATAATATAAAATTAGAAAATGAAAAGATAACATTTATTTTTTAAATTAATCGCAGTGATAAATTTAATCATTTTGTGCAAATTTATAAACTAGATATTTATATTATCAATCATAACTAGTATTATACTATATTTCATCAAATATTAAAATTCTTATAAAGTTTATAGAAAATCTTACCTATAGGTAAAACCAAAGTATATATATAATCTATTTCCTTAATTAAGTTAATATCTTAAATCACATAAAGTGACCCAGAAATGGGAAGTTGCAATGAAAGGCGTTTCATCGAGAAGGAAGCTGATAGTATCAGAAAGGAGGAGTTTTAGTAAAATTTTCTAACTTAATTATTAATTTATAATTGCATACCCATACCCTCCTCTCTACAGATGACGAAAATGTGTTATGTCAATCAAACATTTCTATGTCATTGTAGACGTCTTTGCAAAATAGGTACTAATAATTCAGGAACAATTTTAATCTGTGCATATTATTATTTGTTTACTGTACTCTACATAAAACGGATAATAATAATTCTAAAGAGAATAATGCGTACGTTCATAATGCGTATGCGTATTAACTAATAATATATAATTGCCAATAATGATATGTTTCATAAATATTACTTTAAATAAATTATAACGCCTTATTGAAAAAGGAGAGGTAAAAATTGATATACTATACAATAAATTGCAAATGTATTGTATGTTTTCCAGCGTCTTGTCTGATAAGAGTCCTAATCATTTTTAATTTATTTTTTATTAACTGAAGTTGGTGTAAATAAAATCAAAAGAAGAAATTTATGTATTACTAATAAATTTTGGGTGACTGTATTAAATAATTTGAACAGCGATAATATGATTCACAAATTTGCTAACAAAAGTGACAAGATTTTTGAGACATATTTGCAATTTTGTTTCACTCTTTCAAAAAAAATATATTCTTGAAATAACTATTAAATTCTTCAGATATCTAATACATTTTTTATATTTTTCGAGTTGTGAGAGTAAATTATAAATGCCAGCAATATTTACTTAAAACTAAGGAAGCTTTTTAAATTCTTGTAATACTTAATTAACTGGTAATTAATTCTTATTAAAAATTTTAAAGTCATCATTTATTCTTTAATATTATCATTTAATCGAAAATTGATCAAAATCAAAATCTAAATATTGCTTATTTACAACGAATAAACTGAAAACATATTAAGTAAACATATAAATTTAATCCCAAATTATTACTTTTATAATCCATTGATTAAGATATTTTTCCATTTAATAGAATATTTTGTGAACTGAAAACAAGTTTAATTGGAAATATTTTCAGTTATTTTCAGTTTTTTTTAATTTTAACGTCATTCTGCATAGATCGTATTATACTTATATTTATTTTTAAAAATTTTAATTCATCTATTAATCTTTACAATACATTAATTTATTATTTACAAATTAAAATCAATATTAAATAAAATTTAAAACGATATTTCGATGTCCTTATCTGAGTTGAAGGATCGTTGTAGTTTTCATTTTTTTACTGTCTAGCGAATTGGTTATTTGTTTTATAATTGGATTTTATTGTGATATCTTCTTGAAGTTTGAACTTGACCGCCAAAAAAGTGGAAATTGGTTTATTTAAATAAATAAGTAATGAAAGTAATAATTTCGTCAATAAATAGCGGGACACCAAATTCTTACCATCCACAAAAAGGCTTTCTGCCCGATTTTTTTGTCGTTTCGAAGTTGTCCGTTGTCCATGGTAGTTGACCTCTGCTCGCTTTTCAGCATGATCCGTCGATACAATAGGTGTTTTACTGCGGGGCATGCTTGAAGCAATCTCACAAATAGCGACAATTGTTTTGTCGAAATAATAATAATCCCCTTCAGTCGAATTTATAGGATTACAAAAAATATATAATCCGTCTCCATTCCAATATTTCAAAGAAAGATTCCAACTCTGTGTGTATGTATTAAGTGATGATCGTATTATTGTCAATGGTGACTATATTTTAACTGATTTAAGAAAATGGGGTGGGATTAGTCAGGATCCAGCTGGGCAGAATGAAATACAATTAATTGCACGGCTCCTCCACCAACCAGTCTGGCCTGAGTGTCACGCCGTCGCCTCCTTCTTCTTGGAGAATGGTTGACAGGAGATGCCCGGATGTTGAAGCTGGGAGAAGAAGACAGGGAACTGTATGTGCTGCGTTGCGGGGGGAACTGTCCTCTCGACTGGTCGACTGTTGATCGCGCGATGGCATACGATGACAACTAAACGCGCCACGACGAGGTGGGGAAGGATTCCCGGGGAGTACACCGAAGCTTGTGCAGAGGAGGAGGAATGGGAGGGAGAGGCGGAGCTCTCGCAGAGATGCAAATTGAAAGCAAGAGACGCGGCGAAGGGTTGGGATAGAGAGAAGAGAGGAGAAAGTTTTCTTGGTCGTGGGATAGCACTCAGTTATATTTCCAACAGGACCGGTAGGCGTGTGTTCGTTCTGTCCCAGTGAATACAAATCAGTCTGCTTATGGAGCCTGTTGATGCCTTTTTACTTTACCGAGAGGGAGAGAGACAGGAAAAAGACGCAGAACGAGCGAGCCAGAAAGAGTGAGGGAGAGATAAAACAAATTGAAGTTGTATTGAGAAAGAGCTTTAACACACACGTACATATTTTTCAGCCATCCAGAAGAGAAAGCGTGCCCAACTTAATACTTTGAGATTGTACTTCCCCGATTCTCATGCATGCATACCAAATAAAATATACAAAATGCTATGAATATATTACATTACACATTACAAGAGAGATGGTCGACATTATTATTTTATAATTATTGATTGTGTTTACATATTGTTTGTTTGCTGGTAAATTGAAACCTTGGGTTTGTAACATGTGTTCTCAATTAATATTTTGTGACCAGTAATTTGAATAGCATGATTAATCATTGTGAATTAATTTACATTTTTTTTGATATGGTTAAATTTATTGTAAGATTTACTGCTAATGCTGTAAATATTGAGTTTTGTTCCTATTATATTAATTAACCATTATTCAAAATTTAGGAAAATCCCTATTATATAAATCACTGAATAGCTTATATTATGTGATTATCAACCAGATAAAATTGCAACAAACATGAATCCACAGAAAAATTTTGAATGATTTGAAGAATTTTATTTTTTTCAAATTTTCAAATAAAAAAATAATTTTTTAACATAATCTAACAGAACACATGCTTACTATAATCTTGACAAATTTTATGCACTTGGCACTATAGGAAGATAATATTGAGAGGGGGGAGGGCCGAATCCTCTCTGTATGTGTAAGAGGAAAAAAGACGATATGGATAAAGTTTAATGCTTTTTAAAATTGATGTACATATTCGTTAAACATCCAATCAAAAAAATTAGTTCATCTAGACTAAAGAATTGTGGTATATGTTTCAGAGTGGCACATAATTATATATATATATTTTTTATTTTTTTATTTAAACAATTTTGACATGTTTTAGATTTATTATATTTTTCTTTGATTTTCTTTGTTTATAGGCAGCGCTTATAGCCGAAATGTCTGTTATGTTCGACTTGTATCATTATAAAATTATATATAATTTAAATTGCGGTTGTAGAGTTATAGGGGTTTATGTAAAAGACTATATTTTTTGTGGATTATAAATATATTTTTATATATTTTTATTAATGATTCAAATTTTTTTTAATTTTATTTACTGAAATTTGATTTTCATTTTTGTATTCATTGGATTTTTGTGGGCGTCTTTTTATATCGAAAAATAGGATTCATCTAAGCTAGCCGAAAAGGTTTAAAACAAAATTTACTCGAAATATAATTTTAAAAATTTATTTATTTATAAAATCTGTCCCTTAATCACTTAATCACTAATGAAATTGCGTTATTGTAACCTCCTCTACCCTCGCCAATGAACATTAGAAGAAAATTATTATTATTATTTTTATCGGAGAATTTTAAAGTATAGCTTATCTATTCATAAAATGTATTTTACCTTTAAATATTTAAGTTGAAACATTGTATGTTCATTGTTAGGAATATATATATCAAAGAATATCAAAGAATATATCAAAAATTTTAATCACAATGAAATAAAAAATATAATTTCCAATACAAGTAGTATGGGAAAAGTATCATGACCTACGAATTTTTAGTTCAACCCTCTAATTCACTGAGCTACTCGACTAATACATATTTACAGCATAATTATTAACAATATAATAGATTAGAAGATGTAGAGGCTGATTGATGTAGTTGAGGAGGTGGAAGAGGCTGGTACTGCTGGGGAGTTTGATAATACTGGTGAGGTTGGAGGGGTCAGTGCTTGAGAGACTGATACAGCTGGCGTGACTGGGGGCTCTGTACTTGAGTTGGAATAGGTGCTGGAGTAGCGATGACGAAAATTAATCGAAATTTTCTCTTGGAGATGAAGCCGAAACTGACGGTGCAGATAGTCGCGAGTCAACTCTGTGATAAACTTTATATAGTCCAACCTTTCTTGGTCCAAGTTTGTAGAGGATGCTACAACTGACAGTAGATATAGTCGCGATAAGTCAGAGTAGGCAGCAGTTGAGGATGATGGACGCACTCTAAGGTCTAGAGGCTTACTATAGAGTTGGACGAGACATTTGGAGAGGCTTGTGCATAAGATATTAGAGCAGTTGAGGGAGATTAGCACTTTCTGAGGTCCAGAGACTCCTCAATAGGAAAAGCTTGGATCCAGCTGTTGAATTCTTCAAAGGTGAAGTCCATGAAAATTTGAAGAAAATATTGGTGAAGCTCCTGGGCCCTGATATGATTAATATAATTTTTTATATGACTTCTAAATGAATATAAAAATATTAACATTAAAAATATATACTGCACATATGCATTGTTATTAAAATTTAAACGGTAGCAATTCTTATCATGCAATGTAGACGTTTTGTACAAACATCCCGCCAACTAATATGGAACAAGAGTAATTTGACAGGGCTCAGTGAATTTACTGATCAATAGCTGGTATAGTACTCTACAGAGATTCGTCTAAATGGTTTACGCTCTTGCGTCTACCATCAATAGAGTATATTTGCACATCCACAGATTCATCCCATGCAAAGCGACATCATAAATTATTATAAATTAAAGTATTACAGCATGGTAATATAATAGCCCTGATAACTATAATTATTCAAGTTTTTAATAGTAAATACGCAATACTTATTCATGACTAAATAATTAAATACAACACTTACTCTGAATACATGGGATGATAATTAAGATGATGAAACAAAAATATATGGATTATAACAGTATAGAGGTCGAAAAACTCGGACAAGTATAACAGAACAAATGAGAGAGAGAGAGAGAGAGAGAGAAACTGTCAAGGAGACGACCGCAGAAGAGCTCGTAATAAAAGAGAATGAAATCAACAACTCACACACCTCCTTATACTTATTAATCAGAATTTAACTCGTTAAATGCACAGAAATTTAATATGTAAAGGTTTGGGAAAATTAACTAGTAAAGGTGTAGGGGGGGCAGGGCCTTTGTTTGGGGTAGATATACCCTTCCCATACTACTAATACATAATCAATACTTTACTAATGTATAATTTTCGCGAATATTAAAAACGAGGTTATATAGTGCACATTTTTTTTATTTACAATTAATAATTGAGAAAAATAAAGTCTTTAATTGAAATTGCTTCCTTTATGTTTGTAAAAACATATAATATTTACCAGCAAAAATAGTAATGATAAAAATTTTCCCTTTGCAGTTTTATTCGATTTGAGTATTAATTTGTATATATAATTTGGTTAATTTGATATGTGTCAGTCATAAGTCACTTGCTTTACTACTTAAATATGTCATATATAGTCAAAATAACTTTTTAAATAATTGAAAATATTTTACTTTACAAAATAAGCGAAACAATTTTTGTAAATCTTCTTCTGTGATACTTAATGTCGACAGATTTAAAAATTATAATTACTATATGCGTTAATTCTGATATTAACATATTCTATAATATTTTATTCTTTTATTTATTATTTATAATAACAATTCTTTACATTTACTAAAGCATGCATTGATTTCATTTTTGGTCTCACAAATACAAAAATATAAAAATTTTAATGTGCAGAGATAAATCGTAGTGTACCTTTCTAATAGTGTACCTTTCTAATTAACATAAAACCAATTAAATTCGTTTAATAATCAGCAATCGTTATGTCAGTTTAACTTTGGAATATACTTACAAATTTTTTCTATCAGTATAAATAATACTGACGTCTATACAAATTCATTTCTTCATTTGAACTTTAAGTATATAATGATTTATGTCTCGTCAGGTGCTAAAATGCGCCATGAATATTTTATTAAATTTAAATTCAATTTAACAATTGAAAACATTCCAATTAAATTTATACATTTTTTGAAAATATAAATCATGTCTTGGACGAAAAACTTAGAAATACGCAAACATGTAAACTACAGAGAAAATGCAAGTCAGTTACAATAATTTATTTGCGTTTTTCCATTCAAAGGAATTTCACAATTTTTCCATTTAAGAACAGAATAGCAGGAATGAATCAATGAATCAATAAAAATCTAACATCAAATTTAACATAAAAATGGAGGTATTTTGAATTTCAATTAGACGATCTAAAGTATGATGTACACTGTGTACATAAAGAACATTGTACAAGTACACTGATTAGATAAAGTACACTGTGCAGGTGCAGTCGTAAAATTTAAATTGGGAAACATGATTTTTATGTTTAGTTTATGTATTTATTTTTGTTTTGTTAACGTTGATGTTGAATTGATATTGATTATTAGAATGATTATATTAGAATAGATTATTAGAATTGATTATTGTATGCCCTTATCATTTGTGATTTCATACATAAAGGACAACAAAATATCATTTAAATAAGAGGAAGCAACAAAGATCCAAATACAAAATTTGAAAGAATTCAGCATCACCTATTTCGATAAATGTAATGCCAGTTTTAAAAGAAGACGTCCCCTTTTCAAAAAATCGATTCTCGTCGTACGGCGCAGCCCAGAGTCACATAAGTTTTGTTTTTTACTTTATTAATTTGTCACGGCTTGCCCCGAAGTAAATATACAAGGTATATGTTGAGGCTAAACAAATATAGCCACACTTGTGTTTGTGATATTCCAGAATTGTCGTCCGCAGCGATATATATATATTATAGGATAGGACGTGTGATCCAAAATTTATATATTAATATCCGCGTGGCTTACTTCAGATGTGTGTATATCATGGACGCCTGTGGGAACCGAAATGAGAGCTAGAATGATATTCGACAGATGGTTTGCGTTAGATACCAGGACTGTCTGATCTAACTTTGTCTTATATAGAAAAACTTGGTGAAATACCCACTTAGATTTTATTTTAAACTAAATACTTAATTCTTTCAAATTCGTAGTTGGAGTTTCTGTGCCCGGCGCTCTGTCCAATGGAGTGTCAGGGTGTCACAATGAGGTTTTTATTCAGATTATACATTACTAAAAGTGCTTTCAGGTTGTGGTGTTGACGTGAAAATCAGATTTATTCATGTATGATTAAATCAATGATATATCTATCGATTTTATAAATATATACTTTCTATTCGGTCAATTATTAAGTATTAATCAACAAATGCGCGTTAAACAGATGTTAAAAAATTTCAACCAAAGCTGCGAAATCAATTAGATGAAAATATTGAAGAAATTTAGTATTTTTTCAACAAGAAAAGTTTATTTTAATAAGTAGCTACTATATATATATATATATAGTGAATTTACAAGCGATGTTTATGAATACCAAACTACTTAAAGTAGGTACATATCAATAAACTACATTAAATTCCAATATGGGTGGGCTGGTATATGAAAAGTCTCACCACTGTTAAAACTTATATATATATGGTGATATTTGATTTTATACATAAATTGATTGCACTAAAAATGATCAATACAGAAGCTACGGAATCTTTCTGACTACATCCTTTTATTTGGGGTCATTCACTCATCGCTTATATGTCATTGTGGAGAATTGGAATGATCGTAGACATTTATGATAATGACATTATATATACTCTTACAATCGTTGTTTTTGAATAAATTAAATTTTCTGTACAGGTTTTTGCATGCAGATCATATGTAGATCAATATTATTTACGTCATTTACTTTTAAAAATCACATTTCTGTTTTATTTTGCACAAGGGTATTAATTTATAATTAATGACATATTTAAAAAGATCTAACCATAACACATTCTTTAAATTTTAAAATTACATTTTATTTGGAAGCATTTTTAAATCTTACCATAATCATTAGTTTTTAATGTTTTTTACTGTTTATTACATTTTTTATATATATACTGTTCACAAAAGTTGTTTACTAACAAAGTGACTATATAATTAAGTAGATATTTATTAAATAACCATAGGGAATTATTACATATTATTGTCAAGATGTCACAAAAACTACCTCGATAAGCATCACTTATATCAAAAATGTATTTTTAGAATGTCGAGGCAGTCATTAAATAAAAAAATATTAATAAGCTCATTATCAACCTATGTATCTGAAAATTGCGAGTTTCATAAAATTAAAATGTTCAAAATCTTATATGTTCCCGAGCTGTGCGAGTCCAATTGTCATATAATAAATGTACTCTGAACAATTGCGT
Source organism: Vannuccia rotundouncinata (assembly GCA_034780395.1). NCBI lineage: Eukaryota > Metazoa > Platyhelminthes > Proseriata > Coelogynoporidae > Vannuccia > Vannuccia rotundouncinata. The sequence continues at coordinate 5,688 of JAUZNC010052023.1, read as the reverse complement.
AATTTTTCTGATTTACTAAGCAAGTAAATATTTAACTTCTCGGTACATTATGAACGTAACTATAACAGACGAAAACTTGACTCTTTAAGCATGACAATGGCATGGGACTCTGTAAATCTTGCCAAAAGTCTATTTGACTATATCAGTAAAATTCAATAGAATTTTTAAAAAATACGTTCTCTGTAATAAATTAAAAAGCTAAAACGAAACTACAGGTACATAAAGCAAATAATTGTAAAAAATTAAAAATGAATACCCGTAGAGGTTCCAGTTATATATAAGACATTAATCAATGGTGGAAGGAAGTAAAAACAAGGAAAAATTGTATTTTATTTATTTTGTCCGTGGGGCCAGATACCTTTTTGGACCCCAATTATTTCCATAAAATCTATCATTTTAGGCAAATATTCTCTTAATAGCCGATCAGCTAAGTAGTCCATAGCAGTCCATATTGCATATTATGCGCATATACGTAGCTGTGAGAAATATCAAATAGGTCATATAATTACTTTGTAATACTTTTTTACAATTTTTACTCGTTCGATATCATATTTCTATATTAATCTCAGTGCATTAACTATATATAATATCAATATGTAGGCTATAAGAAGCAATAATATTGTAAAATGTATACCTACAATCGTAATACATAATACATTATTGAATGATAAAACATTATTTATTTATATGCACTTTTAATTTATTTCAATACACATTTGAAACATTTTCCAAAACAGTTGGAAAAATTTTTACAATTCGCATTTCACCGCTTAATGCTTAGGTAATTTTACGTCACAACCGACCTCAAATGTTTCCAACTATAATAAAAATCGAGGAGGAAAAATGTTTTCTGATAAAATTTGCAAAAGAACTAAATTCTAACGTAAATAGTAATTTGCGAAAATGATTAAAACTATATTGAACAGTAAATTTTTGTACAAGCATACAAATTATACAATTATATATAACAGAAATGTTATAATTCATTACAAATACAATGGTCAAACAGTTTGCATATATTAGATAAGCAAGATTTCCCCGTCCTTTAGTTTAATTACACGTAATAAAATCTTATTTATTTATTTCAATATTTGCTTTTATAAAAAACTTAACTCAGCATATGGAGTAAATTCCAAAAATTTCAAAACGTCACTACTAATTAAATAATCTCATATCTAAATCAAACGAAATGGAGTTATATGGAGAAGTACAATTCGTACTAATCTTTAAAGCCGTTCAAAATATTGTGAATAATCTTTTTTGATTTCTTCTTTTCGTAAACATTTCTTGGTTAGATAAAATTAGTTAGGTTCTTTTGAAAAATGTTCAGCAATGCCTGAATTTGTTGGGTATAATGTATAAATTTGCTTCTATCGAAATGGAAACATTCAAAATCAACAAATGTTTCCAAATTTTTTTTTTCTCTAAAAATACATATACTGAATTATTTGATCTACTATTAATTTTAGTAATTTTAAATGAAAAAATCTTTTTATTTCGGCTACAATGCTTTATCTGACAGTTTTTTCACAAATTGACAGTTCAAATTATTAGTGTAAATAAATTCGTTTAACCTTCGTTTATATTTTATTGCATTTCACTGCAGTTAACTTATAAATTAATGTTTAGACTATTTTTTGATTACTATAAAATTGTATACTATATTAAATTTACATGGTTTAAATATGTTATTATCAATCATAGCCAGCCAGTCCTGACACCTTCCAAAGAAAAAAATAATAATTCAAGATTCAAGTAAATGTTTTCGTGTATTCAAATTAGTAAATCCATATCTAGAAATCAAAAATGTATATCTGTACAAAAGAACTGAAAACATAAACGAACTCTGTTGACAATTAATTATTTGGACTTTGGATAAATGCTGAAAGTTTCCTGCAGATCCGCGAGACAGTTCAGATCAACTCCGGGTTCCCAGCCAGCCTCACACTCCGGCACGAAGGGGTCTTCACTGGCACAATTGACCTCCGTCTCCACGACCCCTTTGCGACCTCGCATGGGCAGATACAGTCGGAAGGCATGAAGCATCATTCTCGGGTGGTCCTTCTCGTTGCGACCGCCGTAAAGACAGTCCCCCACGATGGGGTGGCCCAAGTGGAGAGTGTGAACACGGAGTTGGTGTTGTCGGCCGGTTTGTGGTAGGAGCAGCAACTTGGTGGCCGGACGACCGTCGTAGCGACCCTCGTTAAGAACAATGAGATCTGTTTGGGCGGATCGAACATCCTGATGGAGAGAATGATAAAATAGTGAAAAAAATCACAAAATATTTGAATGTTTCAAAATAAAAATTGAAAAATAAAGAAGCCAACTTTCCACGAGTTGTAAAAGAATATTTAGGATAACGTTTATGCAAAACTTATTATACACTGTCCTCAGTGTAGAGTCTAGGCTATAAACGAAAGTGAAATTAAGTTGTAAACATAAATCTCACTTGACACAGCGGGTCACTATCGGGACATTGGACCATCTGTTTTCGTCCACTGGACCACGTGACTGCTTTTCGGCCAAGCGATAAATCCAATCGGATGTAGCTGTCCGGTTTGAGGAGGTCATGACCGGGTGAAATATTATTGGTTGATGACTGAGGAGCCTCGATGACGTCACCGAAGGCGTTAATATCCGTGAATGGATAAGAAGAAGACCGATTGGCTAGTGTTTGGGAGACGTGACCCCAGACTAAGGCCAAATACTGTTTGCCGGCTGTTCTATTCGAGAAACATCGACTGGCCTTGAACAATGGTAAATTTAATGTGTATGTGGACAGAGCGGTATCGAAATGTTTATTTACACACACACACACACACACACACACACACACAATTACACATATAAAACTAAAATAAAAATAAAATAATAAATCATTTTTAAAACAAAACTACATAATTCATCATCATTTAAAATAATTAAAACATAGACAAATAAACATTAAATAAATCAAAAATATAAACAAAGCTGTTCATTTGGAAAACTGTTTTAAACCTATTTCATAAAATTTCAAAGTTGGATTTTGTAATTATTCAATAAAAAAATGGAAAATATTAACAATAACTGTTTATTTACAAATATCTATGAAGAAACAAAGAACAAGTTTTATCAAATTTTATATTTGAATATTTTATTTGAAGCTTATAAAGAGAGATTTATATTTTACTTTTACTGCAATCTTCTAAAACTAGATCTATGTCATATTTCAAAATACTTTATTAATGCAAATTAAATATTAAATGCTGTAAAAGAATTATAATTTAAAGGGATTTTAAAGAAAGCTTTATTTATAGTATGTTCATAGTAATTCGTTATATTAATTATGTATTATTGATTCGCTTAATAAGTAGCACATCAATTTGTAACTAATAATGATAATAAATCTTACAATTGCAACGAATGATTTGTGCAGAAATATGGCTAGATCATATTTCGCTCATATGATATGTGCTTATGCAATTATTTCTAACTGCAGATATTAAAACTTATACAATCTTGTAATAACTTTTGTAACAGATCAAATTATATTTATTTTTCAACAAAATAGTGTTAATAGTTAAAAAATAACACAATTCTGTAATAGACATGCATGAACTTGTGGATATATTCCTGCATAATATATAAAAACATATTTAATTGCAGAGATATAATAATGTAAAAGCAAATCTCACCTTGCGCGCAGTAGTATTATCATAAGCCAGACAAATGAGACCACTGGTTGCATAATCCAGCTGATGACAAAACCGAAACCAGTGAAAAAGCTTATAATCAGCCCTTTTCCATCGTGAATAGTAAATCTGAGAACTCAACGAGACCGGGTCACGCCAGGGAGTATTGGTGTTTATCATGAGATCGGCGGCCTTGTCAACAATCAATAAACCTGGTGGATCCTCCCTCACTATTCTGAGATTCTGAATCCAAAGAGGACAGGAACGTCGTTGACGAGCCATCTGATAGATCATGTGAAAGTTCCAGGCTACTCGAAGACATATCTTTTGTACAACGCCCCGGATATGAAGAAAAAATGGTCGATGTTGAAGCATTTCTAAACCCATATAGATGAAAAATACATCGAATTTTAATTTATAGAAAATACAAAAATAAATATATTTAATATATGATATACGATATATACGATATACGATATATACGATATATACGATATATAGGATATTATACGATATTGGAATATATTTTGTTTGTAAATTCAATTTTGTGCTGATAAACTTCATGTAAATTTTTATTACTAAACTAAAAGAAACATTAAAAATAACAATTAATTACAAATACTTATGTTAAAATATTTACTCTTATTTGGTGGTATTAAATACTAAGTATCTAATTATTACATTATTGAATCCTAAATATTTTACAGTTTATTTATTCAATATTGAAACATTAATTTGGTTGAATATGGCGTGTAATATTTTTCTTAATACATTATATCCAAATTTAGTGTTATAAATAACACATAAGTAATTCAGAACATATAATAAACAAGTAAAGTATATATATATATAAAGTAAAATATTTAAATAATTAACACAACAAGTTAGTAAAAACAGAAAATGAAACAGTTTTCTTTAAAAAAAAAAGTGATAACAGCGGAACAATAGCCTGATAATAAAGATTGGGTAAAGGGGTATAAAGATCCAAACTTATTATTAAACAAAAGTATTCTGAAGTTGTAACATTACATAATGTATTATTAGAAAAATAACAATTAATTTTTAAAGTATTTTGATTAAAAACAAATTATTAAGAGCTAGGGGGTCCTTATACAATATATACAAATACCATATCATCTAAAATGTTTCAGTATTTAGGTATATATTCACAATAAAATGAGCGCCTAGAATTAAAAAATTGAAGCGGCATTTTTATATATAATATGCATGCATTAGAAATATGCATATCAGATATATATAGCTCTATATTTGCCTCAAAAACTATACTTTTCCTACATCATGAGGCTAGTCGGTATCTAATTTGTTATTTGTTAGAAATGAATAATTGTTTTTTATGCTCAAAATAATCTGACCTGTCACCTGTCCCCTGACAAATATAAATTATATTGTATATTAGATTTTCATACCTGCTTAAGTAGGATATATTTAATTTTGTAACTTGCCTAGATTTTATTGCTTTGCATCAATCAAAAGTAAAATTTTTGGAAATAAATTATCTAGAGACCACATATTCATTTATGATACTGATCATGGTCTTGTTACAATATTACTTGTAGCGAAACCATTTTTTATTTAGACAACTAAAAAAAATGATCAAAAATAAAGTGGTTTTCATTTTGAATCATCTGTTACCAATAAACTACCTAGAAATAAGAATTTTCATTTACTTATAAATTAATTATTTACTGTTACTTAAAGGTTTTTTCTTCAACCGCATTTTGTAAAAAATAATTTTAAACATTAGCTCATATTATGCTATAACTATATATACTGGCGATCTATGTTTACAATCACGTATTTTTAATCTGATTTTATTAGCATAAAAAAATATATTTCGAACTGTTAAACCATAGATTTAAATTTATTTATTTATTGTTTTATTCGGATTTCAAATGAATCCATATATATTATACAAATGCCGTCCTCAGCTATTTGAAAGGGGCGTCATTTTGGAAAGTGTATATAAATAAAATAGGTTTCTCTACGAAAACATAAT
>JAUZNC010051990.1:3787-15093 GCA_034780395.1 Vannuccia rotundouncinata | reverse complement strand
AGCGTCACGTATTTATTTAGGGGGCTGTGCAAAATTGTCACAAAGCGTTACGAGGGGGGGGGGTTTGAAAATGTAAAAAATAGCGTCACGTATTTATTTAGGGGGCTGTGCAAAATTGTCACAAAGCGTTACGAGGGGGGGGGGGGTTGAAAATGTAAAATATAGCGTCACGTATTTTATGGACAGCCCCTTAACATATATGTGTGTAATGGGATTAAATATGTATTTAGTTATAAAAGTATGATAAAGCAGATGACTGATATTGACTAATAATTTAATAGTAAAGAGAGTGTGATAATTTTATCAAAGTTTTAATTTTGATCTCACTTAATTATTTAAAAAGGATATTTTTTTCTGTATATAATTTTAATTGTAGAACAAGCAAATTATTTCTATAAATTTGCACAGTAATGTAAACCTCGCATTGTAATATACATATTTATATATCGACCAAAAAATAGTTATACGGTGGGTTTTCACTAGAATATACATTCAACAAATTATTTAGATAAAAGCATTATATATTTAGTAAATGATTAATTAACTATGTTCAAATGTGAATATATAACAGATAATCCATGCTTAATTTCCGGCTTCGAGAAATTGTTCCCAATAGCTTTGATAGATTATAATCGCAATATGCTTTTATTAATTTTTTCGATTTGCAGTATTTGAATTAATATCCAAGTTATATAAATATATATATATAATATAATATTAATTTCCAGTATATATATCAATCAGACTGTTATAAGTATACTATACAATTTTATTTAATATTTTGACTATGATAACTAAAAATGGGATTTGGGTCTTTCATTTATTGTCTTTCTTATTAATCCAATCGCTTTTCAAGCGAAATATTTTTCTTGATTATAAATTTAGTTATATTTAAAAAAATAATTAATAAAAATAGAAAGTTTAACAAAATCGATGTAGAATTAATTACATAAGTTATTGGTATAACCACCAACCTCACAATATCCAACATCCAACAGTATAGTGAGAATTAAAATGTATGGAGAATATAAAGAAGGAAATATAGGAACCATAAAAATTATTTCTATAGAAAAACTTATAACAGTAGTATTCGCCTATATCAAGGTTTTATATCTATATTTTATATGTTAATCGAATTTGTCTACAATCGATATAGGCGAATTCTCTGTATTTATAAATAAATTTGAATTATTTAGTCGATTTCATAAATTACCGAATGAAGAAACTTCTATACAAATCTTATTTTTGTCTAAATTAAATTAAATTACCTTATTCTTATTAAATTACCTTGTTTTGAAGTGCATACTTTTTTTGTTTTTTATTTATTATCAATAGGTATAGTTACTTCACAAAACTGCATAATAACTTTCTGTCACTATTGAGCATTTTTCACAAAACATGTTTCAATTAATGGACGCCATTACCAAAAATACAATATTTCATCATATCTCAAAAACCATTTGTTCTGCATTAATAATTTGGTGTCTGCCCCTACATTTAGAGGGTCTATCTATCTAAACGCATTCAATACACGAAAATATATTTATATATTTGAGATTTACAAAAAAAAGAGATAAATATGCAAATTAGACTGGGAACGCATTTATATTACATAATTAATGAAAATCTGAAATATACATAGGTACGTATCAAGTATTACATAAACAGCCACACCACCAAGCACACCACCAGGAAGAGTTACAGGAGGCCCCAGACTTTTGTTGCTAATGTTTTTGGTCTATCCATACTGGCGGTTCTAGGGTCAGAGCACCTTTCCAGAAGCAAGCCGGCTGCATGTGGTCTCGTTTTACGTTTTCTTTGAATACCTCAGTTGTAGATGGGAGACTTTCTAACTTGGGGAAGCCTTTGCCAGTCTTGTTGGCCCATATTAACTTCTTCGTGAATGCTGCCATATTTGAAGACAAGAAGCCATAGCAAAAAGACACAAACTATGCACATTGGGTAACTATGTCATCCAGAGGCATTTCTTCCATAAGTAGAGAGCATGATTTTTCCTATCTTAGCATGTGCACTAAGCAAGGGAGGTACTATGTCAGAATGTTATTTAACAGCAGTCCCAATGTCAATGGGCAAATCATCTCGGCAAAAAAAACAGCATTGTATATTTTTAAGAGCATTTCATTTTGACCTGCTAGCACTAGGTGTTTCTTGTGTGTGCTGGTTTTGTGCCATTCAGTATTTTCCTGGAATGCAACAAAGATCATCTTGATTAGCGGTATTTTGTTATGTGTCCATGTTAGGATAACGCTCCTTGCAGGAATGATTATAGTAGGTCGTAATGTGTTTCCTGGTTGCATGCCTACTTCATTGCATTCTAGTAGAAGGCTTAGTGATATTGTCGTAGAACTGGTCAAATATCATGTACACTGTACTTTCCTCTAGAAGGTGTTTGGTATATTATTTCCAAAAATGACTCTATATAGGTAGAAGTCGATAATTTCATTTCAAGCTTTGCCAGTTTGCTTTTTTCATCCATAAACTCGCCTTCCCTTTACGTTTCGAATCCTTGCTTTTGGTTTTAATAATGATAGGATAGTGGTCGCTTGCGAACTTGAATTAGCAATGTCGAATTTGAAGAATCAAAATGTTTAATTCAATCATCCTAATTGAAAATTGTCACATTTGAATGACCTATTTATTTCAGATTTGTTTATTTAATTATACAGATAATAAATATAGCAAATATCTTATATTTTTGTAGGTACCTGTTTGCTGGCCTACACGTTACCTTGTTATTTGATTGGTCGAGATTCCGAATTTTTCAATGAGAGTTGTATTATTTATGGTTTGGCTTCCTGTACACCGATGATACTTTGTATAGGACCAAGATTACGCAGGAAATTTCGTTCCAAAATGAACATTGAGGGAACTTTGATAAAAGACTTCAACATCTTCTTCTGGTTAACGTTCTGTGCTCTTATTCAAATGCACGAACAAGTGAAATTTATGCAAAAGGAAGAACTCAGATTGGAGCGAGAGTGACAATGGGAATTTGTAATTTGTTTTTCATAGACTTTTACATGAATGCTGTTTTACAGAATAGTATAAATTAAACGAATTAAAACATACTCCAATTTTTACTATTCAATATGTTCTACTTACAGTCGAAAAAGATATAATAACATAGTTTGGGTTTGTGAATATGCATAAGTAATTATATTGTTTTAGATTTAACGAATTAGATAACCTTTCGTGAATAGTGAGCACCAAATTTATTTTAGTATTAAGTAGAATTATTGTGTAAAAATCTTGATTTTGAAATTTGGCTTGCTTGGATTTGATATGTTAATATGTTTCAATGACAATAAGAACTACAATATGTTTCAATGAATATCGTTAAATGATCGTCTAATATTTCATTAAATAATTCTTAAAATTCTTTGTAACATAAACGGCAAAAATTCGCAACAAATCAGAAATATTCGTGTATAATATTTTTTTCTCCACAGTACATATGTGACCTATTTAAAGGGACACCATTCTTTTTATCAATATCTTTATATTATATTCTTTCTTTATAATAGAATATAGAGTTTCAGAGAAGCACTGACATTTGAAAAATACAAGTAAATTACAAAAAATGTAAAATAAAATAAAACCATCTCAATGTAAAATGTTATAAACTGCCATAAATAAAATGATATTAAAACATCCCTTTTCATTTTCTTGATTTTTTTAAAAAGTTGAATTATTTTATTGTAGTTTAAGCGGTTAATTAATTTACACAGCTAGAGAATGTTTTTAGTTTTTTATTTTGGTTTTATTGTGATTTACAAAAATATTTTAATCGATTCCTTTTAATAATAATTTAATGATCTTTATTTATCAAACATATTTCAAATATTTAAGTTGCTGTTTCTATAGAACTTGAACAATGAATGATTACTTAATAAATAAATTGAAATATATAGTTGTTAACATATATTTAAGGCCAACTAAAATAATTATAATTCTACCAAAGACGCTTTCGTATAAATATAATAATAAAGATTTGTTGAACATACCTAGACTTTGATACAAATAAATTTAATAAATAAAATTATTATAATTTCCATAAAATGTAAAAAATGTATATTAACACATATTTCTCACTGTAGTATAGGTAGTTCAGTAGTATAGGTAGTTCAGTAGTATAGGTAGTTGAATAGACCAAAAATTGTCCACACAATTTTCTACATGTAAAGAAATAATATAAATATTTAAGCACAAAGTCAAATATATACTTGATATAAGTTGAATATAGTCACAATAATATTGTAATTTGAACACTTTACTATAATCTAAAGTATTTTGCTTAATCTCTTTCAATGGCAATGGCGGCCGGGCTCATGTGTTCAACTTCCTGATGCATTTGGGCCACAACACAAAGGGAACAAAACAGGAAAAGCAAGCAGTCGCCAATGAAGGACCCCTCAATGCCCTGATGTTCTCGAACCTTCTTACGAATCATGGGCACACTGATGATGTTACATGGGGTCAAGGTTAAAATACCGAAAAGGATGCAGCTGCTCCCAACAGATTCAGCATCCTTACCGACAGTGTAACATGGGATCAAGAGAGCCAAGATGCATGTTCCTGAAATCAGAGGTATGTTGAACGAATTAATGTTTTCTGACATATTTAGGAGGGCCACGCTCTATATTTAAGATTAGTTAAAAAATATTCCAGACTTCACGATTTTGTCGAATGGAAAAAGATTTTATCACAATATTTTATAAAATTTAATCAAAACTTTATCTACCACAAAATATCAAACTAAAAACCTGTAATAAATATAATTTTGAAAAGATTACAGAAGATTAAAATAGATAATGAAATAACCTTAGGAAAAAAAATGAATTAAAATAATTCAAAAAGCGAAGTTTTCAATGAAAAGATAATCTCAAGGGATTTAAATACAATAATGCGTTATCATCATTTCTATGACCTTAAAATAAAAATTAGTTATAATAATTTAAAATTTATCAAAATCGAAGTGAAAATTTATATCACTTATTATTTATGCGTCATTAATTTGAATGATTGCATATTTGGTTCGAAAGTCAACTGCAGAATACCATTTTTGCAGAGCAGAAAATTCAGCAAGATCGTAACGATTGATAGGTATACTATCTCCCGTTATCTGGGCACTTCGGAGATTGAGTCTCTTAAAAACTCAATTGCTAAGCGTCGATCTTTTGACTATATCCACCTTTCCATTTCTCATGAAATGCCAAATTCAAAGAATGAAGTAAACATCGCTCACGGTCGGGGTTGGGTCATAGAACTACCGCTGCTGCCGTTGTGAAGAAAAGAACAAAAACAATCTGACACACTCAACTGAACTGAACATTACGATGCTGATGTCGAGATGGTCTGTTCTGACAATATGGTCCAACATATCCTCAGTATATCTTCTTTTCATCCAAGCGACAAGGTAAAGTTCGTTAATTATTTAAAAAATGGTTAATTAATGAAAAAATAACTTATAAAAAATAATATAATTTTCTATTCCTTATAATATTAACAAATAGTTCTATAATGTATAAGACTATAATATGTTTTTAACATTGAAAAATAAACAAAAAGCCAGAGTTTGAACTTATGGTGTTGGCACGAAATAGTCATATATATATAATTGCATTGATTATTTAGACAAAATTTAGATAACTGAATAAACCACCTAATTCCATTTAAATCGGACTAAAACAGCTGCTTTCTGTGGTAATTGATAAAAACAGATGTTTCATAAATTCCAAACTTCATAAATTATACCATATATAACGAAATTTATATTTGACATAATTTTATCCAGACATCGAACCATATCTTGGCTTTATTTGTGCCCATATTTACGGCTATATAGACATTCATTTAGATCCTCTACTTGTGATTAATGCCTATAAATATTATAATAAATATGGCTGACTGTTAAAAACAAATATATTTCTGAAAATAAAGAGTGACGAATATATAATGGCTATGCGATAATCATGATTAAAATTCATAGATATCCATAACTGGGGAATTTTAATGAGTTTTAAATAGAATAATCTAATCATGACTATAACAATAAATCATAAAATTTTAAACGTTTCAATTGTAGATTCTGACAAAATAATAGCGATTTTAAAAATGCACAGATTATTATTCACTTTAATCAATCTAGTATATTTAATTATATTTATAATCTATGATACAAATAATGCCTCCAATTGCCTTGTATTCTTTAAAATTCAACCAATAGATATTATATTTAATACATTTTATAGATTAGAAATCCAAATTGTATGCCAAATTATTTTCAATTTAATATTTACAAAAGGACGATTTTATTAAATCCTTATAATTTCTTAAAAATATTTTACTGCCAAACTACCTTTAATATTGAAAATGAAAACCATAAAATTTCTTTGAATATGATTTCAAAATAAACTTAAACGAAGCATTAAATACTCACCGCAATTATCAAGGCACCCGAAAAGACCGTGTTGAAAAGCTACCATATTTAGAACTGATACTCAATATAGATTTGGTATTTCCTCGGGAATTTAAGAACTATATAGCCCAAATGGAAGCTAAATGGACTTTTATAGCGTAATCCAGAAAGGAGATATTTTCTAAGTGGTAACTGCAAATTCTTTAACCAACTTTCTGTTCATTGGTTGGAGGGAGCCATGTTACAAATGGAAGGGTCATGCCACTTCCACTAATTTATTATTTATGCATCAAGCATAATTCCAGCGAAAGGAGCCAAATTGAAATAAAACTGTATAATTAGTTGAATATATTGAAATAGGTATGTTTAATTTCATTAAACTGATTAGACTATATTTATTTTATAAAAATTAAAAGTGCTTTTATTCTATTATTTTAATAACACTATTCATAGTAATTTGCTGTATGATCTAATTAAAATTTATTATTAAAATTATTATATAGTATAGAATTTTATTTTATTCAGTGATTTATTAAATTTTTTAATATTAAAGCTTTTTAAAATATCTTTAACATTTTAACTATGGATATTAATTTTAATTTATACTTTCAAAGATATTTAGCAAAACTATAAGATAGTAAATCAAAATCATTTTTTAAATTGAAAGATATTTTAAAAGTCTCCTTTTTGAAAAAAATTGCGAAAAAGCGATTTTATATTATATTAAAGAAATATTCTGTAAGAGCTAAAAAATTTACTACAGTAAGATTATATATATACCTATGTTCAAGAGTATAGTGTAACATTTTACGGTTATCCTAAATGAAAAGGTTATCAGTTAGCCAAATTTAACGATGGTATTTTTCATCTTTTTGGATTCTATAAAGATTCTAGATAATCTTTCTAATTCTTCTTGTCAAAAAATCAATTCAAATACAATATACGTATATAAAAGATAACTTAAATTATATCAACTGTTTCTGTAAAAGCGGTAAAGGGTAGCCATTGATTTTCCAATGAAATTATTTATTATAATTATATTAATTATTTGATCCGACATATATTACAAGTAACAAATTTTCCTCACTATGAGTATATAATTAAAATTTTCAATTTATAATGTTAATTGATCATAATTATTTTCTATGTTGAAACTGTTTTAGAGAAACTGTTATCTCTATATATATTCAAAAATAAAAATTAGATTTCATAACACAATATCATATTAATGTAATCTGATAATGTAATTTGATGTATATATATATATATATATATATATATATATATATATAAATGAGGTATCCGTTTCAAAAATATTAATTAACTCTAGTTATACGTTTCCGATAGTGTTAATTTTTCACATATGCGCCAACAAGGGGCAAAGAGGTCCATGGAAACTCCAACCTCACGTCAGAAAAGGTCTGAGGCCGTTATAGGAATCGGCTAGAAGTACGTCAAAGTTGAAAAAGTTGTCAAAGTTTACGATATTATATGTAACAGGGACCATTTTTGACTTCAAATAGCACTTCATCCCAAAAGCAAATTAGCATTATACTCATAACATACTGCAATCCTGACCAAAAACCTTTTCCATGTTTCTATGCATGGGTTTTTTATAAAGTTACTATTATGTTACTTAAACGTGTATCATTGTATATTGAATAATAAAAGTTGTAATACCGTAGAACCACCAGGTACCCAAATCATTCGTCCTTCAAGCAATCTTTTTTTTCTTTTCATACTGTGTTCTACACTCGATTCATAATTTTGACTGATGTACAACTGTTGTAAACTATACCTGCTGAACGCTAGAGGATAAGGCAGGCCTTTTGATCAATTGGTTTTGTATATATGTTTTTGATTATTTGTTCTATTGTACAAACATTTTAAATTAAGGCTATAAAGGTTTTCCTATCATATCATATAAGAGATTTTAATCAAAAATATTTAAGAATTATCGAGATAGGTGGCTAAAGAAAATTAATCAAATGTCCAAAATCAAATCAAGCCAATTTTAAAACAAAATTTGCTTTGGTTATGTTTAAATACAAGTTTTTTGATTTTGTCTCAGTGAAACTTTTATTCGTAAAAACTACATTATGTCTTAAAAAGGATAAAAATTTTGAAGGTTTGCAATTTCCATTATTAAAAGCACCCGGAACGTTTACATGGACGATGATCAGGAAATCTGATGTTTTTCAGTTAAATATTAATTTTTTTTCTTAAAAGTTTTGAGCTCTGAACAAATTTTGCAGACAATTACAGTGCCAAATGTCCCGAAGTTGAGACCATTTTAAAAACCATCAAATCTTAATTAATAAAATTTATAAAATACGAAGCTTTGTTGTTGAGAGCTGTAAGTGTATGATAAATATCAATTAACAAAATCAAACAAAAGTCGGGACAACTAAATGTAAATATTGTTGTTAAAATCAAGGAAAATACAATCTGTAACGAATAATAAAAAGAGTAATTCTTAAAATATGCTCATCTTTTTGCGACAAAAGGAAGAATAAAAATCAATTAATTGACAAAATATTATCTCATTTATTTAATTTTTCATGATTTTTAATTCAGTCATTATGGTTGATAACAATGTTTTTATTGCAAATTGCTAATATGGGAATATTGGGATATCATTTTGGTTTTATATTAATAATTTTAGGATGAAAATAGTATTAAATCGAGTAATAAAATTTTAAAAGAAAAATTATATTTTATAATTGCAATTATAAAAACAAATCAAACCAAGAGTTTGGCAAGAGTTAAAATAAGCTTACGATCTATAAATTAATATTTGTAATTCTATAGTGTCAAAATTTTCAAAATTGGAAATTCGAGAGTATTTGAGAGAAAATGAATTCATCAAAAGGGTTCCAATAATTGAATTTCAATTCTATCTCTACTGCAGATTACACGCTAAAAAACAAACTCCATCGAATAAATGGTGCACTAAGAATGGCATATTTAGTATATATAGTAAAAGAATTTACTTTCTCTACGAAAATAGCAGATCTGGCGAAATTTGTGCATCTCTATCTGTGGTACATACAAAATACGCAGTTGTATGCAGTGTGGCAAATATAGTCCTGCTTGTTCGATGAATATTATGTATGAACCACATACCTACAAAGAATGGAAAACGCTTCGCAGTTCTGGAAAACAAGTGTGACATGTTACCTATGAGATATTGATTTATCTTTCTAAGTATTAAGATAAAAATAATAAAAAATGTGTTCCAGCATGTCAAAGTATATTAATTTGTGCAAGCGTGTTTTGTGAGAAATTATATAGGTCTAAATTTAGTAGATATTATATAGAAAGCTAATTATGAAAAACGAAAATTAAGATACTTATGAAAAGCGAAAAGAAAGTTTATTATGAAAAGCAAAAAAAAATTTATAATAAAATAGAAAATATTGAGATTTTAATCAAAAATATTTAAGAATTACATGGACGATGATCAGAAAATATGATGTCTTTCAGTTTAATATTAAAAATAGAAAATAAAGCTATTTATGAAAAGTGAATGATAAACAAATTTTGAAAAGCGAAAAAAATGCTAATTAGGAAAAAGGGAAAAAATCGAAATATGAAAAACTAAAAGAAAGGAAATTATGAAAAGCAAAAAGAAGGCTACTTATGAAAAGCAAAAACGAATAATTAATTATGAAAAGCTCAAAGAAAGCCAATTATGAAAAGCGAAAAAAAACTTAATTATGAAATTCGAAAAGAAATTTATTTATGAAAAGCGATAAGGAAGTTAATTAAAAAAAGCGGAAAGAAACTTAATTATGAAAAGCTAAAGAAAGCCAATTATGAAATGGGAAAAGAAAGCCAATTATGCGAAATGAAATGAATGTTTATTATGAAAATCGAAAATAAATTTATAGTCTAGCAGATAAAAGCCATTTTTCAAAAAAAATAAAATTTTGATAAAAGCATCAAATTAGGTACACGTGCTCTCCATGTCATACTAATCGAATCTGGCGATTAGCCAATCAAAAATGTTAAATGGCGGCTCTCAGTTCACGAAAATTCAAAATGGCCACCATTACTAATAAAATTGAAAATAAATAAAAAACTACAAATATTTTCTGTTACTTACCACTATGCATTTATAAAATGTACATGTCATCATTTTACATATTATTTGTAAGTTCATGTCGATTTTGAATTTTTGATCGGCTAATCGGGCAGATTCGATTAGTATGACATGGAGAGAAACTGTACCAAATGTGGTGCTTTTATCATCATTTGCACAATTTTTCTGTTATCTGCCTGACTATTAGTTATGAAAAGCGAAAATAATGTTAATTACGACTTTTATAAAAAGTACTAAATATTTAAGAAAATAGTTATATCCAAACTATCAAAACAATTATTATAATCAATGAACATGTGGCTTAGTAATTCGGTTGCACGAAAAATTTAATCATATGGATCAACTTGCAGGACTCCCAGTTCAACATAATCGCATTTGTCGAAACGTTCTTTTACTGATTTTTTGAAGAGTTTCCACAGGAAATTGCGCAAACTCATCTTGAATAATGACTTTCAGGTCTTCTTTGTTTTGTGCTTTCCTTGCTACAATTCTGGGCTTTATCAAATGCTAAAGAAAGCCAATTATAAAAAGCGAAAAGAAAAGAAACTTTGAAATGGGTATTGAAATCTTATTATGAAAAGCATTAAGTAAATTTTATTTTGAAAAATAAAGAAAGCTAATCATGAAAAGCGAAAGGAAAGCTAATCATGAAAAGCTTTCAAAAATTTAATGATATATTTGACTAAATAAAATATGTAGCAGTTTTATTTAATATATAAAGCATTATTTAATATAAAAAGTCGGAATCATAAAATATATTAA
>JAUZNC010051989.1:27419-39666 GCA_034780395.1 Vannuccia rotundouncinata | reverse complement strand
TACTGTTGATAGTAAATCAGTTGGAATATTTGTAATAACACCTTCAATCCTTTATACTTGAGAAAAATACCACAAAATATTAATCAAACTAATTAATTGTATTCAAAAATATTTAGTAACTAACAACTTTGGAAAACAGTGGATTTAAATGTTCACAGATTAATCACAAAACGTAAACCAATTATGGACACAATACAGAATGATGCTAAACTGACTATTATTCTAGAAATTGCCGTGATAGACATAAAAATAATTGAGGTAGATGACTTTATTCTATTAACTTTCCTGATTTTATATTTGTTTGTTTGTTTGGCAAAAAGATGTCTCCTCTTTGAGTTGTACATTTTAATCGTTTTTAATCCGGTGCAAAGTCACGTGCAATCTCTTTGTCAGTCTCCAATAAAGCAGAGATTAGGTCACGCGAAAAACTTGAAGATGACTTATCGAAAAGCTATCTCCATGGAGACACAATTATCATTTAAAACTTATATCCTTATTTGATCTATTATTCAAGGAAAACTTTTAGATAAGCTAACAATAATTTGTGCGATAGGGACAGCTTGCAAAAACCTACTCAAAGGAAAAAAAGAATACGTCAGAAGCTTGTTCCAAATGATGTAGCCAATAGTACAAACTAATTTCTAATTCAATTTCCAACCATATGAATAGATTCTTGTATTATTTTGGACTGCAGAGTCAGTGAAATTGGAACTCACCCACAGTTTCCATTGTATTCAAACTTCCCCTGATTAAGTTGCATAGCGAGATCTGGAGTTTGAAAGTTGAGGGCCACCATTTGACACCCAGCGTTCCAGAAGATCTTCAAATCACAGAACACAGAGACACCAATATTTCACAAATTATAAATTCGGGTTCAGTTACTGAATCAGATTAAACTGCAACAGTATAAAGTAGTATCTGCGTTATTTAATTACCTGAATGATTTCAGTACTAAGGTATAATCAAAGTATCATATCTTTTTTCGTAAAAAAATACTTATATAATATTTCCTAAACTCTGTCATACTTCAATCAAACCAGACAGTCAATATTATAATATATAATTACTTCATAGAACAGATTGCTACTCAAAACGTCAGATTTACTTAATCAGAAATGAGATATTCGTAACTCAAATTGATATCGTAATTACCCTCTAAATAGTTAAACTAAAATAGTTCATAATCACAGAAGTATCGATATAAAACGCACGACAATCTTGACAATAATTAACACACGTCGAAATTCTATTCACTATTGATTATAGCCAGTTTTCTTATTAGATCATATCGAAAATATCCCGTCTATAAAATATAACCATAAATAATATAATGTATGAGAAATTGACCAACCTGAGGCATGAAGTTGCTGGAATCGACTCGATTTCCTCTGGGGTAGATACGACTCATCTGTCTTTTGTTATAGCTGGGCGTTTGTTTTCGTTAATAGTTAAGGATCATAGATGCAAAATCCAATTTTAAAAAAGTGTACCAACTATTTTCAGCCCTTGTAATATTGTATAACTCTTCACAGAACTCTTACAATGTAAGGATTAATAATAAAAGATGGATAATAATTAAATTTAAAATAAAAACTGACAAAGGGTGTACAAGCCAGAACCACACATGCAGGAACACAGACAACAAAAAGGGATACTCAACCATTTCCACGGCGGCTTTTTTGATGAGGCCAAGAGATTGACTTTCATTGAAAGAGGACATATTGTAGTGCCTTTTAAGTTCTAGAAATAACACATACACAGGTAACGTGATACGAGCACATGCATTGGGTTATATTTACACTGAGAAAGCAATGCTTGCTGATATAATAAGATTATTAAAAGACACAGTGAGACATAAGGAGCAACATGTAAAAGGTTATAGGTATACAATGCTTGATTAAATATCAGGGAACTCGAAACAGTCAACAAAATCTGTAAAAAGGAAATTGTCTGAAAAAAAATTAGTTTATCGATTTGGATAAAAGTATTTTTAAGTAACATTTAATTATGTAGCAATGGTGAAATCCGAAGTGAAATAGGATCTCTATATTTGAATTGATGAAACGTTAGCTAGCTAAGCGATCTTGGGAATTCAGTTAATAAAATGTATTATTAATAAAAATTAAAATGAAGCAAACAGGAAATAACTCTCCAACCAAACAAAAGCTTTTATGGTTAGTTAGAACAACATCAACAACAACAACAACAACAACAACACAATTGTTATAGTTAATAGACAAGACAGTTATTTGGGGTAAGGGGAGGATAGCTACACCAACAAAAGGAACAATAGCAAGGAAACCTAACCTAAACAAAAATGTGTGAGGAGGAGGAAGTGAGGGGGGTGAATTGAAGTGCTCAGCCTTAACCTGGTCTGAGTCTGCGCTGTCACAGACAAGGATACTTGACAAATTCAATCGCGTCGTTCTTCATGTATCCTAGTGAGACGGTTTCACTGAAGGAGGACATGTGATGGTGGACATTGTCCTCTGCATGGGGCAACCGTAGAATAGGTATTACATCGAGCGTACGGGGGGAGGTAAGGTACTAACAAAACACTGGCTCCAGTTGGTGAGATTTGTGGTAACAGTTCCATGTTTATAATTGGAATTTAAAAGGTTTAAATAATTCAATAATTAAGAAAAATAATAAAGAATTAAAGTAAAATAATCGTCGCCACGAGTCATCAACAGTTACAAGCGTTTTTAATAGTCTGATGATAAATATTATATATATAATAGAACCATAGAACATCATCTACATAACTATGCTACGCGATGTTCTATAAAACATATCTATGATAGATAAAGACATCCAACGATTGACTATAGAGATTTACCAATAATCAATAAAATATTTTATGGGAATTTGAATGCGATGGAGATTATATTAATTAATAGCTGGGTTTGAACATTGACTTATATATTATTTATCTAGACGGGCAAACTGATCAAAAAACATCATTTCAATTAAATACGGTAATAGTTTCGTTTAAAAGAGGGAATTCCATCAATAATATATATTATAATAGGCTTTTGATCATTATATATTGATTGAATTCCCTCTTTTAAACGAAACTTATACCGTATTTAATTGAAATGTATTAATAAGTCTTTTAAATTTCGTATTGATTATCGATATAGATATAGTCCTCCACCAGCATAGATAAAAAATATATAAGTCATTGGGTTTGAAGGTAGATTCATAAACATTACACAATAACTACAAAGTATAGATATATAATGTCTATGGGCATAGATTACAGAATAGTACACCTATAAAAAAATCGATAATTTACCCAGCCCAGTATGAGGTAAATTGTTTTGATTTTGCGAAGTGTATTATTTCGAAATCTATCGACATACCGACAAAATTAGTATTTTTATAATCATAAAATGAATTAGATATATAGTGATATCATTGTATATCAGATAAACCTTTCTATTTCGAGGTGGAGAGTCTACTACACTCCCTGATTCGCCACGACTAATACTCCTTCCTTAAGGGGTGTGGTTTATCACATACTGTACATATAATCATAAAAACCATTGATATCGTAATTAATATACACAACACTATATGCAACTTCCAAATTTTTATTAATTTAAAAAAGTAGGTCTCTTAATTCGTATAAGAATTAGCTTCATTTTTCAATCTAGATAGGAATTATGATATATCGGGTGAAACTTTATTATTAAAATAGATTGTAGAATAACTGGTCTACAAGAAATCAATACATATAATAAAACAGATATAGAAATAGATACACCAGGAAGTGAATATCTATAACATTTATTTTATATAAGAGAAAGTGTTTTAATTGCTTTAGTTTAGTCACATCTTCAATATCACCTGCCAAAAATTTATGACTAAACGTATAAAATAAAAAATAAATGTGTGTGAAAGAAAAGATACGTGATAAAAATTGGAAGGCAACTGTCATCAAATTATGTATTTTATACCTGGTTCAGAATACATGAGAACAGATTTTAAATCTATTGATATAATTTAGCATTTACAGCCGTGAAGTACTGAATGTAGAAATGAATGATTACCTTATATTTATAGCTAATTTATATCCCATAGATAATTATTGTAAGGTTATTCAATTGGTGTTCTTTCAACGAATAATAAATAGCGATAAATTAATATTATTCAGTTAATCGAATATAATCAATAAAAAGCGGTCTAAATTTCTATGAAATATCTATAGTTTTAGCACCTTTTTTTGATTTCATAGTTAAGGAATGTTTGAAACGTTGTAGGAAATTATTTATAAGTTAAGAATGTGGCCTGGAAATGAGTAATTAGGTAGGACCTCACCCACGTACCACCG
Organism: Vannuccia rotundouncinata; assembly: GCA_034780395.1. Classification (NCBI taxonomy): domain Eukaryota; kingdom Metazoa; phylum Platyhelminthes; order Proseriata; family Coelogynoporidae; genus Vannuccia; species Vannuccia rotundouncinata. The sequence goes on along the minus strand of JAUZNC010051989.1, from coordinate 35,330 downwards.
ATGAAGGAAAAAATTTGATTTAAATAATATATGCCTTTTGTAGGAAATTGATTGAGAATTAAAAGTGTATTACAATAAAAGTAATTAGCAAATAATTCGCTCAAAATATAGATTTAATTGCTTAATATTACTTCTAGTTCTTCATTGTTAAACGAAAACTAAGCAGATAATTTATAAATATCCAAAGTACAATTGTCCCGTACAAGGTAGTGAACTGCCTCTAATTAACTAATTCATTGTAGTAGATATTATCCCCGATAGAAGAATGGGAAGATCTAGGTCTGGGACAACGGTGTGTCATATATTGATTTCACACATTTCAACATTAAAATTCTGCTCAAAAGAGAGATTTCTATGCGCACGAAGCCTGGAGTACATTATAGGGAGGAGAGAATGAGGAGGTATTATTGTAGTAAAAGGGGAACAGTAGCAGCTGTGATCATGGTAAAACTTGACGCAATCAATATATGTTGAAATATTATTCCTTGTCTGATTCTCGTCTGTACCAGTCAGATTATAATCCTATACCTACACATCTAGAGGTATAACAAGTTAGGAAATATCAAGAAAGGGAAAAACTTGTCAAATGCAAGTTGATCTCTCAATCAGGGACCGTTGACAGATTGCATATTTTGCGCTCCAACACTTCCCTAAACCAGATTTCAAGTGTTGCAAGCAGCATAATATTAATATACAAGCCAATAGTTATTTAATGCTGCCTATCTAACATAATTTTCTACAAACAGTTTGAATTTTGCAGCAAATAGAAATGCAGATACCATTTTTGAAACATCATTTTTATAATACGATCGGTTAAAGTGTAAAATCATACCTTCGGCAATGTCGAAGCCTTGAAACTTGACGGGCTGGGCATAATTGACCATTGCGGACAAGTATGGATGAATACTGGTAGTGGCTCCTGTGTAGTGATACTGAGCCAACATTGCCTGCTCTTCTTCGGCCGTCAAATCCCCCTTTAAAACAACGCAGACAAGATCAAAGGATATGAGATTGGTAGGCAGTAGTTATCGAGAAATAAGAGATGCTATTTCAAACATTGTCAACATTTAGAAGTGAAACTAATTTTCTGGTGATCGATTATTGATTTAGAATGTGGCATCCCTTTGAAGTCAGGAGGGAGGGGTAATTTAGTCATATTATTAATCAAAGCCGTAGAATTAAAGCGTCAAATGAAAGCGATGTGGGTATACTCTTCCTATATAGATTACAAAGAATGAACAACAAAGAGACAACTAACTTTTAACTATTTCGGTTGGGTAAAAATAAGAGTAAACTTAGAAGAGATGATAAGACTATTTCACGTATATTTATTCAAATAAAAATTACTACAAGTTCACATAAGACTATATTTATTAACTAATTCATTATTTCTATAAAATTAAAAATAAATTAGAATTGTAAAATCAACATAAAATACTTAAAACTAAGTTAAATCTGAAAAAATAAAAAATTGAATTTCTACCGGATCAATGAAACACTATAATATTAAATGAATCAGATCAAAAACAAATGCAACTCTTTTCGAAAGGTACAATGTTAATTTAAATCTGTTTTGCTTAAAATAGTTACAAAATACTGTTACTGTGTTTAAATTAATGGAATAGAAAATGGTTTTACGCATAATATCACAAAATGAAATCTTTCGTATATATTGCAAATTAAATTATGAAATGTCCACTGGACATGTTTTCCAACTAGAATGTTTCTTCTAAAATCTCTTCAAGCTAATTGCAATACAAGCGGCGTCATTTAATAACTTTCCTGGGTAAACTATTGTATTGATTTTATACGTATGTATTGATTTACTTTCTGGACTATATTTTATTGGATGAAAAAAATCCTGTGGACATATAGGCAGGAGAATTAAGGCATTTTGTAGCATTTCCGTATACTATTAGCATTATATTTCCTAATAGCTATAATGTAATAAACGATATATAATAGCACATTTATACATTGTATAAGAGTATGAAAAATTTGTATCAGCTATAGTCAAGTAATACGACAGTGTTTATCATCCAAATATATAACAAACAAAAACGCCAAATGTTAATATATTGTTATATTGTTACTGTTCAAATAACATGCACCGGATATTAAGAAATCAGCTTCAACCATTGATTAATTAAATAAATGTTATAATTATAAAACAAAAATAATAAGGGGGTTAAGAATAACAAAATAGTTGGCAGACGCGCAGCAAACAAGAATTAACGGTATACTTTAAAAGTTCAGAGTTATTTAAAATCGAGCAGTTGTAAACTTGTAGTACATTTGGAAATCGGAAGTTGTCTATCACAATTCTGTCGAATAACAATATTAAATTAATTGCTTAATTAATTACATAATTCTTGATAATCAATCATCTAAATATTATAGACGTAAAATTGTCACAGGTCAAAATTTAAGAGAGAAAAAATTATCAGCTCTGAAAAGTGAATCCTGAACATTGATTCTTTGTTAGATGGAACGATATAACATTTAAAATTGACTCCAAATGAATAAAAACCAAATCCATTCAAGCAAACAAAGATAAACTAAACAGAAAATTAGAATGTAGAACCAGTCAGTTCAGAGCGCATGATAAAAATGAATTTAAATATCAGTCAATGATAATCGACCAAATAGTGTCCAATTAAAATTTGAGCCAATAAAAATCGACTAAATAGTGTCCAATTAAAATTTGAGCCAATAAAAATCGACTAAATAGTGTCCAATTAAAATTTGAGCCAATAACAATAAAACAAAGACTCCAATAACAGTCACGCTCTCTGACTTAACTGGCCAATCTCTAACAAATAAGAAGGCATTCTGGGTCGCCGAAGGGTGGGGGGGGGGTCATTACCTCATCGTCGTCATCGTCCTCATCCGGTAAGCACAAACATGGACAAAACGAGAAACTAAGACAAAGTGCTGCTAAACTATGGTAGTATAATAATAATAATAGGTAGTAGACAATGTTGACAGTATGGAAAATACCAAAGAAACAGCTGATAATAATGATTGAAAAAGAGAATATTAGAGTGCGTAAGTGGGCTAGAAGACGATCCCAACTAAAACTAGAAGAATATTTTACACAAAACTATGAAAAGTGTACACTGCCACTTAATATAGACTACTTTAAGTTGAAAACGGCCCGATAATCAGAGATATTAACAAGAGCAACTCCTTAATGGTAAATAAAATATAGAACTGTCTATCCCAACCAGCACAAGGGTGTTGACTGAGTTGGAGATTTAATTACTAAAATCAGTCACAATATTGGAGTATTCTGTAATTCTTACATGCTCCCAATAGAGTGAGGGTAATCCTCTGAGGTTCCTCCAAACTAGCTAGTCTAATTGTAAAACACACAGCTGGTATGCCGTTCCCTCCCAATCCTATAATGTATAATTTATTTTGGCGATCGCTAAATTAATAAATAAAGAAAGCATAAATTTGGTTGGAAATTGTATAGAAAATATTGCATAGAATAATCGTATAGTAAAATGTATAACCGCCGAAGAAAAACACACTTTTTATCTATATATATAAAAAAAATCTATATTAACATTAAATTCGCCTCGTGATTACAAACATGCGGATGAATAAGTAAATGTGTGATCAAAGACTTCAGTCAGTGAGGCATTGTACTGTCGGTGTAAATATTAAATGTGAATAGATTTATATAGGCTACACATAATAGAATAAAAGTTGTCGAGAAATTAGTTTAAAATAGATAAATCCAGAGAATAAAAACTTACTGAGTCGTTCTGTAGATTGAAATCAGATCGTCAAAAATTGCATGAAAAAAAGAAACAGTTCAACATTGTAAATCAGAAGACGATAACGCCCTTTATTTGTAGAAAAACAATAATTTTAAACCTAGAATAAAATTACAGTACGAAAAAAATAACAATTGCACGTTAAAAGTTATGAATTTTCAATTAGTAGCGTATAACTAACTAATCATTAACTATACACCAAAAAGACATTAAAAAAGGAAGCCATACAGCCAAAGTGGGTTGTCATAACCGACGATCACAACTTAGAATTGCTCTTGTTGGGGTATTAAAGATTCATGAATTCTAGTAAAATTTAGTTTCGGCAGACTTAAAGCCAGCGGTACAATGATCGCCTGTCTCATTATGACAATGACTCCAATTAATGACAGATTCTTTCCGATAGGGAAGGGCAGAGAGTTCAGAGAGAACTGAGAGAGATCTGTCGGGTCAGATTTAGAGTTAAGTGACGTCAGAGCGGTTACAATAATGCATCATTGACATAGAGGTCAGCTCTTTTGTGGACGAATGTTTACATGTTGCCATAAGATATGTAGTTGGAATATGAGAGGATTTGGAACATAAAACACTGTACATACGCGCATATTTCATCATAGTATAGAATTAATGAACAACGTGAATATTCGTGTTAATAAAATAATGCACCAGATGTAACCAAAATAATACATAAAGACAATAAAGCACACCGGTATTACAAAAGGTTGAGGGCGTAAAAAAAGATAACAAAAGCTTTGCGATGTTATAAACTATAAATGATAATAGTAAAAACTTTACTTCAATAAAAATAGATTTTAAATAATAAGTTAGTGACCATTTTGTTATTCAACATCTACATATCTTTATAAACATTCATATAAGTTTAAAGAAGATACCAAAATATATAGAGCAAACATAACAATTTAGTAAAAACCCTTTTAAGGGACATTTTCCAAATTATGAGAGCACACAGTTATCCACCTGAATGTTACAAAAAGTAAACCAGGCACAGAAAACATATTCCGTAGTCACTATGACCACCCTCAATCCGTTATTTGACAGTTGTTATATTCTTTAAAAATCTTACCTCAATAATCTAAAATAATCACAGCAATATCTTTAATAGTATAGTTTAGTATAAACAACTTTTCTAGTGAAAATATTCTTCGACATTTTTATAGAAATGCGGTATACAAGAAGAAGAGATTAGTTCGTTTGATCAGCAACTACAAAGCTGACTATAATTGAGAGATGATCTTCAAATAATTCCAAAAAGAAAGACGGGGCACGAATTAGGTCATATACTTTCAAACAAATAAATTCGAACAAAAGACGAAAGAAATGCGTTCATGGATTTTGAGGAAATCCGCGAATCTTTGTGTTTTACGGATGGATATTATTGTACCTGTGATGGCAATAGAAAAAAATACTTGATAACTTATAATAGAAAATATGTTTTAGTCGAATTTAAATCGATTAAAAAAAATTTTTAATAGATTTTTAAGACTTCAAAATTATAAATCTATTAGAATAGGTGAAATTCTTCATTAACAATTTTGTGGGTTTTAGATTGAGAACACAGTGATACCTTTTGCTAAAAATAGTTGCGACTATACAATCATTTGACACAATTTAAATAAATAATAATTTATTGATTTGGATCATGACATATCAAATAGTTATCATGACAGACTTATCTATAACGATTTTTATCGCACAAAGAGAAGGTAAACGCAGGGAACAAATATTAATTGAATACACATATTTGATAGAGAGAACTATAGTTTAAAATCGATAAATCAAAAATGAAGTTTGAAGGTCTATATCCACAGCTATGGTTGCACACGATATTTTTTGGGTTCGAAAAATCGACGTGGTTGTATTAATCAAAGCTGAGATAAAATAGACTCTTCCTTTTGGTAGAAAATGATGCACCTATCTTTATAAGTATATTTTTAATTATCAAGTTAATTAACAAATAACCATTTAATCGTACAGTTATGTCTTTCTTGTGGATCCCTTAAAACGTCAACGTTGACAAAATAACCAAATTCTGTAAAAAGATTTAGGCTAAGCAACTATAAATGAAATGTTTCAATAAAAACAAATCTCTACTTGTATTATGGAAGTGCATAGCTAAGCCCCAAATTTAGTTTATTATAATTTTATGTCTTCGACTTGATCTCTTTCTGACTCTTCTATTTCTCTGAAGAAATGTTTCGGAGAATAATTGAGACATGACCAAACCTTGGTTCTAGCTTCTTTCATATCCCTATCTCATCTTCGCATTGAAGAGAGAGAGAGAGAGAGCTTGAGAGAATGGAAATAGTGCGTCTGGTTTGCAAAATAACTTATAGATATCGAAACTAACTTCGATTAAGACTTATAAAAGTTTTCAACCAGTTGAGCAAGAGTTAAAATAGTGGGGTAATAAAACTTATTATGCAAATAATACACATCCAAGATTAGATAAGACCAATCCAGAATATATATTTCTCGATATAATGTGTAGGCCAACTCATTCAATTCATAATAATATACATATTTTATGAGTGTGAAAAAACGAATTTCGAACAGCAAATAATGTCAATTTTTTCAGCAGGACGGATTAGAACGATTTCTTTACAAATTAAGCTTTTCTTTTATTTGATAGACAGGGCAGGCATAAAAGAGAAATTGTTGAGTCTAAATCACTACCTACTGTCCTGGTGGCAACATTTAAATGCTACAGTCAGTCATTTTAAATCAATATTTAACTTTACTAAAGAATTATTTCCAGAAATGGGAAATGGATAATTTAGTCTACGAGGCTTCTCAGTTTTAGTTAAACAAATATTCGCATAAAAATAATTGTTTGAATTCTAATAATTAATCCAATTGATGAAATAAACAAGACCGATACTGGGTGAATATTTCCAGACGTTTCCAAAAAGCAGACTAACTTATTTCAAATTAAAAAAAAACAGACAACACTATAAGACTAGTAGATTGTAAGTATTATTTACGAGTATTATTACACAATAACTAAACGTCTGATGGCCGTGTAAACAGCTCACGAAAACCAAATCAATGACAAACAGGTATACAATCACAAGTAGGTTCTAAATGAACAATTGGCGTAAAATCATCTCAATATTGAATATACTGAAAGAACATTATCAATATAATAAAAAATATAAAAACAAACTTCGTCAAAATATCGAGATATATAAATGAACTATGCTATATTATGAATGCTTAGTAAACAAACATACAGCACAAGTTAATAATATTAGTTTATACCAGAACGAAACGAAAATAATAATAATGAGAAAATCAAAGGCAACCAACTGAAACACTGAAATGATAAATGATTTATGAGATGGAGGAATGAGGGAATCTTGATTAAAGATAAAACAAAATATGAATGACCACAAATAACTAAAAACTTGCAAACCTACGAGACAAAACTATAGACTCAAAATAGGTAATATCCAACCGCTAGATTTAACTAGCTAAGCAGTTTATATATCCAACTAAATGTACTAACTCATTTTAATTGAGTAAGTACAATAAGTGTGAGTATACCGTTAGAAGCGAGATTGGAATTGTTTGAGGAATCAACTGAAACAAGAAGAGCGTCGACACAAAACATTCAATTAATTGATAATGCATTTGGGAACTTTGATGAGGTTAAAATTCGATCAAAGGCAGATCAAAGCTGTCAAGAACATGGTTTTCTCTCACAATTGTAGAAAAGAGAGGATGATCTTAAGAAATCCACTCTGTAGAGAACAATCTTTTGACGATCTTAAGAAATCCACTCTGTAGAGAACAATCTCTTGATGATCTTAAGAAATCCACTTTTTAGAGAACAATCTTTTGACGATCTTAAGAAATCCACTCTGTAGAGAATAATCTTTTGATGATCTTAAGAAATCCACTCTGTAGAGAACAATTTTTTGATGATCTTAAGAAATCCACTCTGTAGAGAATAATCTTTTGATGATCTTAAGAAATCCACTCTGTAGAGAACAATCTTTTGATGATCTTAAGAAATCCACTCTGTAGAGAATAATCTTTTGATGATCTTAAGAAATCCACTCTGTAGAGAACAATCTTTTGATGATCTTAAGAAATCCACTCTGTAGAG